>NEWO01000186.1:121366-143240 GCA_003013225.1 Phalaenopsis aphrodite | reverse complement strand
AATAAACAAATTTTCCAAAGTGAGAAAATAAAGAAAATCAAGCAAAAGAAAAATTCTCACAAGACAAACTTGACTCAACAACGACCAAGGGGAAACACAGTATTGATATGTCTGGCTTGAAGAGAAAATGTGTTTCCACCTAATCGTTCAGATCCAAGGATGCTTTTTTAGTAATATCCTTCTCTGATACCCTATCTCTTTTTCAAGATCCTTCCTCTAAAAGCAACCAAGCCCCTCATTCTATTTGCAGATTTGCTTCCCGCTCTCTACAACAGAAAACATATGACACCAAGTCAATTAAAAATTTCATCTTTCTGACGAAGGAAGAAGGCTTCCAATCTCTCTTTGCAAGGAAATATCACATCAAAGGAAATGCCCAAGTCTCTCACCTCCACTCTCATGCAACCATATATAAAATATCAAATGTAGTACAAATGTTTATGTTCAAAATAGATCTTCTCCTTAGTATCTGTTATATCCCCTAAACTAACTTTCATACTTGTCTCCAGAGGCAACATGAGATGGTCTTAACAACTAAAGACTTGAGTACAAGGCTAACTTAAACCCATATTCGCTCAAGAAGTCCTTGACAAACCTCAATGGGAGGGATTAGCTGAATTAGAATAAATCTTTCTTTTAGAAAGATACAAGCCCCGAGAAAAAAAAAACAAACTCCATAAACCATGAATGCAAGTCCATGGACTAATCAGTGTAGAGAAAAACACGAGATACCCCTAGAAGAATGCCAATCCCAAAACCTTGTTGATGCATAAAAAAATTTGATTCCTCGTGGGATGAGATGATAAGTCCCAAAGATAAGAAGACCAATTCTTGAAGTGAGCCTCTTCCTCACTTCAAAAGTCTTGAAGGGACAACATGATTTTCATTCTATCACTCTTCTCACAATATCAAATCAAAGAGATAAAAGAATTAAGGAATTAAATTTATACGCAAATATCAGTATATGAAATTTAAAATTATATATCGATCCCACCTGCCAAAGTGGCCGAGTCAAGCCCACTTGTCGAAGTGGGCGAGTCTAGCCGACATACTGACGTGACTAAATTAGCCCCATCATATTCAGCTCGTGCCCAGTCTTTTTCAAGAAGGCAACCTCAAATCTATCCCATTTAAGACTGTAATTTTAGGAGGCCATCAGGGCCACTTCAGACACCCGTCATTCTCTCATTTAAAGATGCCACATGATATTGGAGATTCAGTTTCATCACCCAGATATCAAAGAAATTCATCGTACAAACATTGTCTGATATCAGCCAATAATATGTCTTGACCATGACATCAGTTTCCTAATAAAATGTTAGGAAAATGTCATTGGTACACTGAGAAAAATACTATTGAGATTACTTTATAGCTTTATCCTCTAACATATATAACTGAGGGAGAAGATAGAAGAAGGGGATGCACTTCCTTCCTTTTTTCCCAACCTAGAATTCAAATTTCCTTCCTTGTTCAAAATCATCTCATGATCTTCACTTGGAGGATTATTCTCTCTCTCTCTCTGTCTTCCCCTCTCCCTCTCTCCCTCTCTCCTCTCTCTTCATCTCTCTCTCTTTCTCTCTCTCTCTCTCTCTTTGATATTCTTCTCATGGCATAGGTTCTTTTTACTTAGCTGTATGTACTCACGAATACTACAAAACTCTACGTCCTAAAAAAAAACCAACATCACATCCCATATTATAAAGGCATCCATTAATCACAATGTTTATATTTCTCTATAATTATTAACCTTTAAATATTATCTATGGATGTCTTATTCTATTTCGTTTGTCTCTATCATCATTTTGTTTATGTTTATTTGGATGATCTAGCTCTTTGAATGGTGTCCTCGTTGTTTATCACGAGTTATTATTCACATTTTTAAACCATGGCATTATATATGTGTATTGAAGAATGGGAAAAAGTGTTGGTTTCTCACACAAAATTTTTTTCTTAATGGATTTGTGTTATAGATGCATTGATTTTAGACTTAAAAGTGACGTCTTAGGGTCTGTTTAGAACAGCTGCAACAGTTCGATGAAGACAATGAAAAAGAAGCTGATGTCTCAAAAACAGCGGTGACTATTACAATTATTATTTTTCTTAAAAATCACACCTCAATTTTCTAGTAGTAACCAACGGTAGCTAGATCTGATAGGAAAACATACATTTCACATCCAACTTCATAAAAACACATGCAAAACATAGCTTTGTCCAGCAACAAAAACTGTGGTGCCAGCCCGCACCGCCACTGTAATGTCAATCCAAACACTCCATTATTTATTTTAGTAAGAATATAAATACATTATTTAATAATGGGCTTATTCATCATACCCTATTTCTTTTCTTGAGCAATGATGAGTCCAACTAACTTGCATTTAATCCTAATTTCGTTATTTTTAGTTATCCAGATATTTAGATAGATAACTATCTGCACCAAATTTCGTATGCGGTTTTCCGCACAACTGGCTCATGTCGTTGCCCTACCCACCGCTGCTCCCGTTTCCAGCTGTACGTTTCCCAGCTTTCCGCCACATGCCGTTGATATCTCCGACGTATGTCCCACGCACACCCACCTCTCATTCCCACAATTCGTGGTGGGTCCCAAAAAGACGTGTTGGTGCATTCGTGGGTCAATTTTTTTGTGGAAATAAATGTCCTCAGAATCGCTTTCCCATTTTCCTGCGGCACTGATCCTTCTTTCATTAACTAAAAAGTGCCAGTTCAAATTACTGATTACAATAATTCAAGTAAGCTTATCACAGCTGGACTGGGCCCCACACCTCTTTCTCTCTCGATGGCCTCCCTCCATAAATCCCGACTACCGAGCTCGGTTAGTGCTCTCCTCGCCTCTGCAACTATACCTACTCCGTCGCATTTTCTGGTCGTCTTCAGGGCCCAAGCTCGCGTTCCTGGTGTTGTGAATCTCTCTGGCTTTGATCGGAACGATGCTGGGGGAGATAGTTTGGTGGCGAATCACTTTTCTCCTCGCCGCTTTTCTGCTGTTGCAGTATCGAACGAGGCTGGTTACTGCTCAAGCATCGAATTCGTCGCCATGGCTAACATTGCGCGGTGAATATCTTAATTTTTATCAGTTTTTATCCTTAGTGGCTTGGTTTAGTGGTAGACTTATGTCTAGGGTGGACAATTGCTGTTGGAATTTGAGATTTTTCTATATAAATAGTAATTTTGCCCGCCCAATGCTTAGAAAATGATTAGATATTTAGTGATTTTGCCCGCCCTAAAGAATAATGCTGGTTAGGTCCCTGGTGGCTGCATTAGTGGTTTTGGAGGCTTTGAAGAAGCTTGTTGGTTTTTACTAATGTAGGGATTTTGCGTTTCTGAGATTAGCTGTTGCAGTGGCTGGCTATGAGATCTAATGGTGATGTGTTTGTATTTTTTTTAAGTGGGAGGGCTTTGTTGATTTGACCTTAAGTAGCTGAGAGCGCTAATGTTGGTTTTCAATCAGGTGGTTTATTTGTGTGCGATATACTATATGTGTAATACTGTTATTAAGGTGGATGGGCTTCTGATAAGGTAGCTGTACCATGGTTTTAGTGACTGTTGGTGTATTATTGCAATACCATAGACTGTGTTAGGTTATTCCACATGTCGTTTGTTTTGGGCCTTATAGAATTGCAAGTTACTTTCATATGGAGATGCTTCTTGTATGACTGGATGCTTCAATCCATAAGTTAGGTGGAACTGAAGATTAGGTGTACCGCCATGCTTAATGAAAGATACAGTAATAGGGAGAGTCGAATTCAATGATACTAGAGAATAATCATTCCATATTCTATATGATTATGAGGTATGTTTAAGGAGTCTCATCTGGACTAGATATTTTCTTTGCTGTTCAACAATTTAATTTATCCAAAATTCTCATCACTTAAGTTTAACTTCTGTTTGACAAATCAAATGTTGATGCACCTAGTTGGAATTGTTGTGTGCTTGGAGAATTTGCGATTGTAGAGATATATTAAAGCATTGTATGAAAATCCAACATACACAAATTAAAGAAAAATTGATAGAGGGGACACTAGGGGTTTTTCCCTAGATTTTTTTAAAAAAAAAAAGATGGAGTCTAACCCAATTAAAATTGTTTCACTATTCAGATATATGTTACAAAAAAATTGTCTGCTCTTGAACAACGAAAAATAATATTGCAAGAATGAGAGAATATATTGGGAAAGTGGCAACGAACCGACTATGGAGATGGAAAACTGATGACAGAGACTATGTGATGGCCATCTATATTCATCAGCATCGATGATGGTCACTACTTGGTAACAGTGACCCAACTACATTAGTGATAGCCAGAAAATGTTGATCTGACGATGACAATCTGACGACTCTGTACTGTGTTGCGACAAAGGTTGAGCAATTGTGATCCAGTGATAGCGGTAGTGTACTGTGTTAGCGGCGGTGATCGGGTGACCGTGAACTGGCATAGCAATAGCCGGGAAATGATGATCCGGAGATGACCACAGTGTACTATAATAGTGGCAAATGCCGAGCATCTTTTATCTAACTAGGGTTGTCAAAAAAGCTTATCATTCATAAACAACTCGTGTTTGTTTGTTAAATAGCTCGTGTTCCATTATTTTGTTAAGAAAGCTAGCCAAACATAAATATTTTTTTAGCTTAATGTATAAATGAGTCGAACACGAACAATTATTTTTTCGTTTGTAGTTAACTCATTTTGGCTCAAAATAATTAAATAATTAACTAATAATTTTTATTTATATCCTTTTGTAATAATTTTTATAGGTCTTTTAAAAAATGTTAAATTTTGTTATTTTAAAAAAAATATTTGGGTGATATAATTATATAATATAAGTTGTGTTAGATATGTAAATGCATAGAATTCTGGTGGTATGTATGTAAAAGTCTCTCTCAAAATTTAAAATAATAAAAAAAAAGAAAATATTATATTACATAACCATGTTTTTACATTTAGAAGATAGCGCCCGTCGTGTGGCATTTGTGGTATAGTCAAAGCTTTGGAGGATTTGGATTTTGTCAATCTAGCCATGTGGTCCCAACAGTTGAGAAGCGCGAAGCGCGAACGATGGAGATCCCACATAATCTCTAGCATGTTTATTCCCACATCAGGAACGATGAAAAATCTGTTGTGAGAAAAGCTTTATAAAAGAAAAAAGTAAGTCTCCTCAATGCAAGAAAAAAATGAACTATATAGAATAGCGGAAGTGAAGCATCCGAGTTATGAAACAAATTTAGAATATTTGTTAATTTAATAATAATAAAATAATTAATCACATTCTTTAGTCCTATGAAATGAGAAAAGTAACTTTAGGCCATACATGAGCTCAATTCGAACAAATGCGTTTGAATCGAGCTAACCTAAGTAGGCTATGTATAAGTCACTTCAAACACGAGTTAAACATAACAAAAAAAAAAAAGAAAAGAAAAGAAATCAAACAAGATGAACACGAATAAGTCTTGGGCTCTTTTAAACTTGGCTTGTTTACACGCTTAGATTTAGTATAGTGGCATCAACCCGATGATGATGGCAAGGCACATTAGTGGTGGCCTGGCATCGATGGTCTCACTATGGCATCCCGATGGTGACAACAGTTCGGTGGCGATGGTCCAACATAGGAGCGGTGGCCCGGAGTCCGTGTTTTGACAATGGCGGCTTAAGAGTGGTGTCAACAATGATATCAAGTGCGTGACCTTTCTTTGGCTAATAAGTATAGTTAGTTTGTTGATATTGAGGGTCTAGATATAGTGACTTGACAAAGACTGTAATGGTTTAGAGACGACAACGACAGCTATGACGTCGATGAGGCAATAGTGGTCCAATAACAATGACTATGGTCGAGCGGCATTAGCTAGATGGCAATGGTCCGATGAATCCAACGGCAATGATGGCAGAGGAGATGTACTACAGTAGTTTGGTGATGGTGACAACCGAGCAATGGTGGTTTGATGGTGGCATGATTGTAGCAGCAATGACGGTGGCCGGAAAGTGGTGGTCCGACAAGCGCGAAGGAGGCGACGACCGAACAATGATAGTTCGATTGTGGCAGTAACTTGGCAATGTTGGTCCAGTGGTGACCTGCCAATGGTGGTTGTGACTGTGGTGATCGAGCAAGATTGGTTCAACGGCCATAGTTTAGAAAACCGGATTGGACCGACCGGTTTGAGTGGCTCGATCATGAACTAGCCATAGGTTCGGCTTTGGTTGGCATAAAAAATCTCTATTGCATAGATCTGCCCAAAACGACATTGAACCAGCGACTGAACTTTTAACCCAACAACCACCTCTTGCTTAAGGAACCATTTGGTCGTAGGACATTCGTTATAGTGCGCAAAATAACTAGCAACATTGCAAAACTCTATTTCGATCTTGGTCCTGATCTCGCCCAAGCTCGTAGATCGCACTTTGCTCTGCCTTTCCTTGTTGTTGGTTCGCTGTCTGCTTGTAGGCATCTCACCAACTATTTCACCTTTGTCCAATTGGTTATTCGTTGGATTCTCACTCGTATCCCTTTGGTACTTTGGCTTGCTCAGCTTCGTTCAAATTTTATAACATTGTGAATCTTTTAAATGATGTTTTTGGGAATTTCATCTTGATAGTAGAATTCGCATCACTTCTCTTCTTTTCATTCTTTCTCACAAACTTCTCTCATGTTTTCATTTTGTGAGATTTTATTGATCTTCCATATCATGATGGTTAGATCAGGATTCATTATATAAAAATCATACAATTTTAATTACTTCTCGTAAAAAAATATTATGATGCTATATACAAAAAAAAAATTAAAGTTTAAATGTGGATGTATGTCTAACATTGTGAAATATAAATCTTTTTTCATAACTAATTCCCGCCTTGTACAAAGATTTTTTAGTTTTTTTTCATAGAATCTATGTTCTAAAATTTGGCCCTTTAAACTACAATGCATGTCACACTTTAACTCATTAGAATTGTGCTTTTGAAGATTTTTATGCAATATTATATCAATCAAAGTTTAATTTGATTGTGATTGGAACAATATGAAAGGGAAATTCAATAGGTAGCAATCTTTTGAAGGAGATCAGAACCATATTATATTTTCTTATTTTTAATTCTTTTATAGAAAAATAATTTCTTAAATGATAATGAAATATTTTAAGGATGTAACACTGCGATATGTTGCAGAAGAAAGTGTTAGTTATTTAAATGAGATGTTTAAGAATACATATATTTTATATTTCATGATAAATTTTTTTATACTTCACATACTACAACATTATTACGTCATGTAAGTTATATATATTTTTTAATATTTATGACTTCACCCCCTTCAACCTCCAGTGTAACTCTGGTACGATCTTTGAACCTTAAATCTCCCCCTCTATCAGTTCATTATATGGTCCAATTTTCGAAACATTGCCAACGACGGAGATGGCAGCGACGACCGGGTAGCGGTGTTATGGCGATGACGACGGCTCGATGAAGGTGGTAGCAAAGATGGTCGAGCATCAATGGTTCTCTGATGACGACAATGCCTGGGAAGCGGTGGTTCTATGGTGATGACGACCGAGCATTAGTGGTCTCGTGATAGCGACTCTATGTTGACAGCCAGGTGGCGGCAAACTCGAGATTCCTTAAGAGCTTGGCTTCAGCCCTTCAACTCCAGGTTCAGGTTCCTACTTCATAAAAATAGTGAGAGACTTTATAAATTTGGTGATTGACATCCTTCGTAAATATTGCATTAATCCATACCACTTGATTGGACATACCAGAATGATCTTTTTGATTGGGTGATATTTTATGCGTATCTATGTGCCTTAAAGATTTTGTAATTAAGTGATCCCAGGTTTTTGGATTCATCTCGTCGAGGCGTTCGATTAACTATTAGCTTGCGAAATTTGGAGATTATTTGGTCCCTTAAAATATGCTTCAAAGCTTTTCTTTCTGTCTAATATGCATGATCTGGGCTTACTTGGATTCAAATCTGATCATGTTGTCATTTTGATTTTCTCATTGAGACACTTCATCTGATCATGAATTAGAGTATAGTTATTTCCAAATTAATTGAAGCTTATGATCCAAATGTGCATCGTGATTTGTGTGGATCAATATGATTATTTTAGGGACGTAATCATGAATGCTTTTGAAAGAGAAGATAATAAGGGGAGTGTATTCATTATATAGGCCTTCACGCCTAATGCTTCAACCCATAATGTAGGTGGAATTGAAAATTTTAGTCATAAGGTTAGAACATATCTAATAGGTAATCTTTACATTTGCCGACACTATTTTTATGAGGTTTACAAGGGCATGTTATATGAGAAATAATTCTCTTGTTTTGAAGAAAGTTATAAAATTTGAGTGGCAAATGTTCACCTCTAGTGTCGGATCTTGGATATATTTTAATATGAGATGAAAATCGAGTATCCGTATAAACATCAAATTTTAAAAGCAATGAATGCTCTAGGTTTCTGGTAAAAAGGGGTGAACTAGGTATAATTATTGTAACTATCAATGGCCGTCATAAATTATTTATAATTTGCGTATAATATAACAATGGTAATGCTCCATTCTTCATGATGAATCAAACCAAAATGGTTTTTTTAGCACAACTACTATATACCTATTTCAAATGTAATTTATAATAATAATTGATATTAAAATAAATGCCAACTTAAATGAAAGGCTATCTTGTTGATAGGGAGTTCATTAGTTGACACCATTTTTTCTCTTAACATTGGATTCAACTCTGGTGATGTGAATTTTGAGAAATTGGTATGTTTTTTGGTGTATGCATTGCAAAGTGAACTTTAAGATAGAACTTTATTGGAGATTTCGTAGAAATTTGAAGAGTTATTGTTCAAGCACATGGTGCTTATGGTTTAATCTCACCTTTTTTTTTTGTTGAAAAATATATTGGTGTAGAAATATTAAATGATTGGCACTGTCTCATAGGTTTAGGCTTTTCAATTAAAAATTGATTTGGCCATTCAGGTATAACTATCAATTTCATTCTCATTTGGTCCAATCCCAAATAATTTGCATTATTATAGCTGATGTTTTGAGTGAGATTGAGCGGTTCCCAGTTTGTCACTCCCATGGGTCACTGGCGAGTTCTATCATGTTTGAGCAATGTTCAAAGGTGGGTCTCTCCCATGGTAATTTCACATAGTTGAGTGGGCTCTTGTTGCCTGATATTTGAGAGGGACTAATGGTCGATTTAGAGTTCATAAAATGGGAAGATACTTAAGGCATGTGAGGATGTGGTTTTGACTCCACTTTGGATACAAAGTGCTTGGCCCTCAGCCATAGGCTTTAGTTTTCTGTTTGAAAATAGATATGATGATTGATGTATCTGGCCCAATTTCACTTTTTCGTTCATTTACTAACAATAAAATTTGATGTAGACTCATGCGAGTTCTCTTTGCTGTAATTTTGTTTCTGTAGTTACACTTATGGTTGGCTGTCATATTATTTATTACCTGAATATGGTTGAAATGCCTCTTTAACTTTATGTTTTTTTCTCTAGGGAACTCATAGATGTACATGTTTAGACATGACTTTGTGCAATTGCACCATGTCAAATGTCTATTATTAATGTTCAATTACAGCATGTCACGTTTCAATTATTAATGTCCTGGGAAATTTCCTCGTGGCTTAGATTTTTTTTTCACATTTAGGAACTGTGACTAGGACCAAGGCCTTGGTCTGAGGTCACCATGACTAAGGAGTGAGGCAATGGCTCTCAAAGATTGCTAGTATAGGAGAGAGATTGAATTCTACACCCTAATAAATTTTAGTGTGCATAAAAGAAAATTAGAGCAATTGATACTTCAATTCAATGTGTCCACATGGCCCTTGTGATTTTAAATTCCCTAAGCAAACTTCAATTTTCATACTTCTTATCCTCAATAGTTTAAAAATTTAAAAAACAGAAAAAAAAATAGTGAAGATTTACAGAGACAGGATGCCTACAACCTCATTTGCATCATGAAATTTTAACTGAACCAATCAAGTAGTCCTGAAATCTAGAACTTATAACTTGAATAGATGACAGTATTTCATTCTTCGCAAAGTTAATTGGATAGAAATCCATGCACGTTTTGTACGTACAGAATTTATGGAAATTTAGTATTCCATTTGTATAGTCAAAACTACACAAATATCAGACATTGCAGTTTTGACAAAAAAAATTGTGTTAGCGACCTTGCTTTGTACTCTTGAATCACTTAAAAACATTGTAGGGTTTCACCAACCTTCAAGAAAACTACATCATTTAGAATATAAATAAATTTTGTGATTACGAGGTACTTAACTAAATGTGTATTGTGCCATTAGCACACGTCAGTGCGTTATTAATGAAAAAAATTGGTGAATGGCGACATATGGTACAAAAGTTTATTTTACCTGACGATTGCATGAAGTTGATATTGCAAATAAATATTATGTGGCTATTGGCTAATTTACATTTGTTTCCACAGGCGATGCCCCATCAGTTGTTGCCAAGGGTGGTTTTTCTGGTCTTTTCCCTGACTCCAGTGAATATGCTTACAAGTTTACTGCATTAACTGGTTCACCAGACACAATATCTTGGTGTGATGTTCAATTGACAAATAATGGTATCGGTTTGTGCCTACCTAATATTAAATTGGATAACTGTACAGACATTTCTCAATACTTTCCTGATGGGAAGAAAAGCTATGTTATCAATGGGGTGCCAACAATGGGATGGTTTCCTGTGGATTATGATGCTCGTAGCTTATCAAATATTTCTGGTCAGTAACCATAACATTTCCATAAGTATGTTTTATTTGGAATTAATTGTTATTTAAGCCTCCAACAAAAACACTGAAGGCATGGATGAACTTCAATTTACTTTTCAACTTGACTATTTTTTGCACGAATCATGTCTAGACTAGTGAGAAAGGTCTTTTATAAAAACTTTGTCAATTATGAGAGAAGAAATAAGACATGAAAGTCAAGATGCTTTCAACTTTGGAATTAAATGATGCTAACATTATTGGCATGGATGAACTTCCGTTTATCAGTAGTATATTTATTTTTCAAATAATAACCTAAAACTAGTAACTATGCATTCTTCTTTCTAAAATGTATGACAGTCATTGTACTTTGCAAAAATTTAATAAAATTAACTTGGTAAACTTCCGAATGGAATTTAACTAAAAATAAATACATGGAAATTATTGATTTCTCGCAGTATTTAATGTTTTCTACAAGTAATTTCTTTTAAGATACGGAAGCTCCAATTTGCTGCAGGGTTTTGCTAAGCGAATTACTTGCCTTGCATTATATTTCCAGTTTCACTCAGAATTATTTAGTTGAGATTTTAGTATTTACTGGTTCTGAAGTCATAACTTCCTCTTATATAAGGTAGAGTTGTGGCTTAAGGCTCAGGTTAAAAACTGATAAGAATCGTTTGTAATTCTATCATATTCATGCAATTTCAAGAATATGGTAGGTATAAATTTTCATTTAACCCGTTAGGTGCAATTTCTGGAGGTTACTCTAAACATGTTCATATTGAATATAGTTATGAGTATTTTGTTTTTGTGGCTTAGACTGCTTAGTCAACTTGGGTGAAATTATAGATCTAAAAGGGTGCTCACGTCTGGATGAAATGAATGGGGCATTACCCTGTTGGTTTTGAAGGAGTATCTTGTTTATGGAACTTCTTCAATGTTGACTATTATAATGAAAATTTTTAGAGTGAACAAAGATTATTAAATTTTATTTGGATCTTTTATATCTTTAGTAAAACACTTAAAAATTGACTAAATTCTTATTATTCACCATCATTATGATCATCCTACTTTAGATAAAGCTAATGATGATGATAATTCTATTTTCAAACAGTCAGATGCATGTTCATGAGTTTTGAAATTTTTTTTTTCCTAGAGTTGAGTTTGAGTTACTCTTGAATCCAGCTAGCTCCTATATATTAAGCCATGGAACTCAAGCTTAAAGCTTGAGTCAAGCTCGGTAATGTTACTTGTGAGTTTGGTAAAATCGAGCTTGAATTCAAGTAATAGCTTGACTCCATTAAGAGTTAAAAGCATGGTTTAGGTAGATCGATGCATAAACTGTTTGCATAAAGGTTAACAAGGATTTTAATTATTATTTTTTTTTGTAGTTTTGTTTTTGTCAATATACCTTTGCGAGCCAATTTCATAATCCATTGAGTTATACGGAGCTCTAACATGCGCTAGTTGCTTTATAAGATGAGTTCACCATCCAATAAATGAGTCAAGCTTGACCTGCACGACCCAATTACTTTTCTAAGCAAACCTATGCATTTAGTAGCTTTGATAAGATGAGTTCACAAGCCGATAAATGAGTCAAGCTTGAGCTGCATTACCCAATTACTTCCCCAAGCAAACCAATGCATCTTTAGAATAAATGTTGAAAAGCAGATTTCTGATAATTTCCATTCATACTTTTTGAAATGTATAGAAATCCATACAATGGTGATTTTTATTACAGGAAATTTGGTGGTAGTTTATACGTAGCTTGGAAAGGAAAAAAAGGTCCTAAAGGAAACTATCAAAATACTAACATAATCAATTTCTTTCTTATATCGGAGTTAAGCCAAAAAATAATAGGAAAGTAAATATATTACTGAAAAAGCAAAAAGGAGATTACAACCATACACTCTGAAATAGGAATACCAACAAGCACAACACATAACCTCCGCTATGGCGACTCCCGGGTGGTGGAGGAGGCTGTTGGGGGTTGGGGAAAGGTGACAGTGAGGCAGAGAAGTGGAGCAAGCGAGCGAGTACAGTGTGGGAATAGCTGATGCTTGCTGTGCTCGACAGCAGCGCGCAGGTAGGATGGCTGGGCAATGGTGAAACAACAAAATGAAATGGTTTCGGAGAGGAGGCAGTGAGGTAGGATGAACGTACAATGGTGAAACAGTAAGGACAGTGTTGCCGGGCTGCGACAGCAATGCAAGACAGCTGGAAAGGCTGGAATTGATGAGGGAGAGCTGTCATGAGCGGCAACAGCCAAGGTGTGGCTGGTCCATAGCAACAACAGCAAAAGATGAGCGGGTTTATGGGTGGGTGCTGGATGCAAGCAAAATGGGAAGTGGGGTTCATGGAAAGCGGCCACAAGTCGGAAGGAAGGAGTTTGGGTTTTGGAAATGCAGAGACAAGGTGGACCATAGAAAAAAAGCCAAGGAGGGCTGTTTGCTGTTTCTGGGTGGGTGTAGTAGGTACGGCGACGTCAGCAGTGGAGGGAAGGATGCAAAGGCAAGAACAGTTGAGGATTGTCACCATCTCGGAACAAGATGTAACCCGAGTACCACTTGCCCTTTTATACAACCCTAGAAGAGGAAGCCAGAGACGTGGCTGTTCCGACAGAAAACACATGAAAAAATTTCTCTCCAAACTCTAATACAATACATATATAGGAAATTACTAGAAAGGGAGGAAAGATGAAAAGAAACGTGCTGAAAATTGGAAAGAAATCAGAAGAACAGTCATTTGGTTCGGCTCCGCTCATCCACGTGAACCTCGCGGTCACGGAATCACGAGACCTCTGACTTCTGTGTCTGCCTATTTGACACCCGCCTCAGTTTCAAATTGAATGCTTAATTGATTCATTCAATTGGTATTTGAGTACATCAATGTGGAATGAAAGATTTATAGAGTTATCCCCATCTTGTTGCTAATTGGTTGATGCAAAATATTACTGTTAATTTGGTCTGTACACATGGTTTGGGTTGGTTTCATGAATTCTCATTTTTAAATGATTTTTATCGAGTTATATGTAAAACATTCTCCCTTTTTTATGCATATTTTCTTGAACATTTTGTTTCATGTTATTTTTGTTGTACCTATTTTTATTCATAGTTCTTTCTCAAATTTTATTCACCCTCATTGATGCTTTTTTATCTTCTATTTCATATTACTAAACATTCATGTTTTTTTAACTACTTATCATAAATATATACTAATTGGTTATTCTTTCTAATATGAACATTTTTTTTTAATTTATCCCTCGTATTTTAGAAATATTCCTTTCACAGTTTTCTTATATCTATTACACACAATTTTTGCTGTGAGAGGCTTCTTTGTTGCCCTACAATGAAATCCGCATATAGCATGATCTAATTACAATTTTTTTCTCTTGAGTCTCCAAATTATTCTCTTATTTCATAAGGCTCTTGTGTATTTATGTATTATGGTGTAACCTTATCTATATCGTATTATTTTGTATAATAAATCTAATGTACTTGAAAGTTTCACTCTAGAAATCACTTCATATTCAATGCGTGAAGAATAAATGTTGAGCTTTATATTAACTCTATTGGATAGAAAATATCTTTTAACACTCTTAATTTTTATTACTTCTCCATTATAACTTTATTTCCTAACTTCAAAATACTTCTGACACGGACGTTGGGACATCCTATTACGAAGTTCTTTGAAGTTGTTAAGTAAATTAATTAGCTTTAGCATTTTTTATTTCAACTTGAGTAATAAATGTTGACTTTCTGTTATAACATTTACAAATGATTTTTAAGTTTTTACTCTATGCTCAACTTTCTTAAAAAAATTGCAGTGATTCAAGGTGTTCTATCTCGATCTGATAGATTTGATGGTGCCTTGTTCCCTATTCTTACCCCTCAAGCTGTCGATGGTATGGTTAAGCCATCCGCCCTTTGGCTGAATATACAGGTACACCAACCGCATGAATTACTTTATTTAGTACTCTTGTCTTTTAAAAACTATCGATTAACTTCTATGCTGTCTTATGATGCAGCATGATACTTTCTACAGGGAGCACAACTTGAGTATGAGGACTTATGTTCTTTCTCTATCAAAAAGTGTTCCAGTGTACTACATTTCATCACCAGAAGTAGCATTTCTCAGCAGCATAGCATCTCGATTTAAGAGAACCAAGACAAAGCTTTTCTTTCGCTTTCTTGATGAGGACATTCCTGAACCTTCTACAAACCAAACATATGGTTCTCTTTTAAAAAATTTGACATTCATTAGAACATTTGCTTCTGGGATTCTTATTCCCAAGCAGTACATTTGGCCTGTGACATCTGACCATTACCTTCAACCTCATACTTCCATTGTTTCTGATGCGCATAAGGCAGGGCTTGAAGTTTATGCTTCCAACTTTGCTAATGATGCAATATTGAGCTATAATTACAGCTATGATCCGTTATCTGAGGTTCTTTCATTTGTTGACAATGGGGCCTTTTCTGTGGATGGTGTGCTGACCGACTTTCCGGTAACTGCTTCTGCTGCCTTAGGTAAGGTTTTCTTGTTCCGTTTTGGTCAATTGTTTATCTTTTATTAATTAAGACTTAAATTTTAAAAGTTTTACTGTTTATAATGGAGTGAAATTTATTAGTTCATGTTTAACATCCACTAATTTAGTGATGCATATGGCAATTATTGCAGGTTGTTATTCCCATTTAAGCAAAAATAACTCTGGACTTGGTAAGCTTACTCTTTTCCCTTCTCATTAAAGTTGATGTTCTGAGCATGATTTAATACAGAAGTAGCGCCCTTCTACCCATACCCTAGCTAGCATCCCCGGAGGTACCTTGTGCCTCAAAGAAACCAACACCATTGGGGGAATCTTACTGATAAATGAATCATATGGGTGCTAGGGGTGTATGGGTGCTAGTGGTGTAAACGAGTCGAGTCGAGCTTAAGTCTATGAGTTTGAGCTGGCTCAAATATAAAATATTATTTTTTAAATATTTTATTAATTTAAAGATAAAGGGGGTGTTTGGCTGCAAGCAAAATTTAGCGTTATTAGGATTTAGTAAATCCATAAATCGTAAATATGTTAAATCCACTCCTTCGCTAGATTTATTAAACTCAGATTTAAGTTGAATCAAAGGTAAAATTTGGCCCTTAAATCCTAAATTTCATAAATCGATAGAACTTACGCATTTTTTATGTTTAGTTGGATTTTATAAATTTGGCTATAAATTCTATTAATAGGTGCCACCAAACACCTCCTATATGTTGAAATTTAGTATATTTTGAGTATATTTTATATTACTATTTTTTAAATTAGTCAACTCACGAGATAATGAGTCGAGTCAGGGTTGACTTAAGCTTGGCTTGTTAGCTCCTCGAGCTCAGTTCATGAGCCGCTTATCTATTCTTCGAGCCCGAGTCAGGTTGGCTCACTTAATTGGTGCACTATTTGTTGTATTTCTGGTGTACAATCATGTTGCATGGATGGATCTTTGCGACAAATCTTCATATATTTCACAAAACACTTTTAACTCATTATCCTGCTTTTCATTTCTCTAGGAAATCCTGTCGTCATCTCTCACAATGGAGCTAGTGGTGTTTATGCTGATTGTACTGATTTAGCTTATCAGCAGGCTTTTGAGGATGGTGCAGATATCATTGATTGTCCTGTTCAACTGACACAGGACGGAATTCCGATTTGTATGAGTTCTATAAATCTTATGGATGTTACTGATGCAGCAACATCCAAATTACGTTCTCGTTCTTCTGTAGTTCCAGATATTCAGAGCACTCCCGGAATTTTTACATTCAACCTTACCTGGGAAGAGATCCAGCAGGATCTGAAACGTAAGTTGGAACTTTCTTTTTCAATTCTCTAAGAATTGCTGCATTTTTTTTTTTTGTTTGTATTTTATTCAGTATATCAATATCAACGCATCAAAATTTCTTTTTTTGTTTGTTTGAATTACTAGCCACATCAAATAGTTTAGAAGAAAACGTTTCTAATGTAATTATTCTTTGAATCAGTGTCTTATAATTGTTAGCCGCTCTCACCTCTACACATCATTTTAGATGTTCATTCTTTAAGAACACTGTGATAGGTTAGTTGTATTCTTTTAATAATCCCATCTTTATTCGTTGCAGCTGCAATATCAAACCCAGAAGTGAAGTATGGATTAACACGAAATCCACGAAATAAAAATTCTGGAAGTTTCATGAAGCTATCGGACTTTTTGACATTTGCAAAAAGTAGGGCGCTAGCTGGAATCTTGATCGGGGTTGAGGTAAGAACTTTTTTCTATATATTTCTAAGCGTTTGCACTTGAGATAAGGAGAGTAGCACTTAAATTGTTTTTATTTTTGGACTAGAGTATTATAAAAGTTTTTACAAATTGGCATTTATTTATCTTATACAGCTCAGAGAAAATTTCTTAATAAGCTAAGCATTTTATTCACGTACTTCATTTAAGTTTTAGAGTTCTGTAACTCTGTTCAACTTTTGGCATTCCAAATTCATAGCCAGTTTAGTTGGAGGAAATACTTACAAACATATAGCCTTTATTTCTATGTTCCTTGAAACTTGACATAGACAGTGGACTAAACTTTGTTTGCCTTTATTTGACATTTAATGGTCAGGAGAATGAGATGAGCATGGAGAATTAGTTTGCCTTTTTCTTCTTGGTTTTTTTTAAAAAAAAGAGTGTTCCCCTTGTTATAATGAATTTGCACTTTTTTCATTGTTTTCAGTATTCACTTGTAGTACTGCACAAATATTACAATCTTGCTGTATTCACATAATCCATTAAAATTTTATTCTGTAATTAGCATGCAGCATTTTACGCAGAGGACATAGGCTACAGCGTAATTGATGCTGTTATTGGGGCCTTGAAAGATGCAGGATACAACAATCAAACCACTCAACAGGTTATGATTCAGTCCGCAAATAGCTCTGTTCTAGTCAAATTTAAGCAGCAAACAAATTACAAACTCGTCTACAAGCTCGATGAATCTGTCAGCGATGTAGATAAATCATCATTATCAGATATTAAAGGCTTCGCTACTGCTGTTGTGATCGGAAAGCAATCCGTCTATCCGACAAGCCAGCTTTTCATTACCGGCCAGACCGATATGGTGAAGACATTACAATCTGCTGGCCTTGCTGTCTATGTATATTTATTCAGAAATGAGTTTGTGTATCAACCTTGGGATTTCTTCTCAGACCCAAATGTTGAGATTAATTCATACGTTCAGTTCATTGGGGTTGACGGTCTCATCACCGACTACCCAGGAACTGCTACAAGATACAGGAGTATGTTGTTCCTTCTTCTCTAGCTTTTTACAGTAGGAAAAATTTTTAGGAAGGTTTACATACATACCACTTAATTCTTACGTATTTACATATCTAACACTTGAACTATATATATATATATATATATATGCCACCTTATCCATTCACGAAAGGGAGTATTCCAATTTTTAGAATTTTTTAAGTGATAAGAAAGATTTAGTTGGTATAAATGTAAAAAGGGTGGCATTTACATGCATTCAAGCCAATTCTTATATATTTACATCCCTAACATCTAAACTATATTTTTTAAATTTATATCTCTCAAATCTTTCATATCACATAAAAAATATCATTATTTAACTTTTAAATTGTGAAATATACTTTTTTATGCAAAAGATAAGGTGGCATATATGTAATAATTGAAGTATGTGTTATATGTAAATGCGTAAGAATTAAGTGTTATGTATGTAAATTTCTCAAAAATTAAAGCTTAGGAGTTAGAGATGTAAATATTTAGGTAATAGGTGGCATGTATGTAATTACCCCCATTAAGTTTAATGCATATAATGCAGATTCTTTTATTTACCATTCCTCTACTTCTGAAAACAGTGCTTTTAACTGATTGTTACATACTTTTCAGGAAATTCCTGCTTAAAGCTTGGTGATAAGAAGCCGAACTACATGCAGCCTGTAAGTGGTGGTCAGCTTCTGCAATATGTCGCCGCCTTGCCGCCGGCTTTGTCGCCAATGCCAATCCTTGATTCAGCAGATGTTATTGAGCCTCCGCTTCCTGCAGTCTCGACGAGACCTTCAAGCACAGGGGGCTCTGCTTTGCCACCTGC
Organism: Phalaenopsis aphrodite; assembly: GCA_003013225.1. Lineage (NCBI taxonomy): Eukaryota > Viridiplantae > Streptophyta > Magnoliopsida > Asparagales > Orchidaceae > Phalaenopsis > Phalaenopsis aphrodite. Next base: position 124,382 of record NEWO01000186.1, on the reverse strand, counting down.
AGCTCCGTCAGGTGCATCGCGGAGTCTAATCAACTCTAGCTGCATCTTTCTTCTCATGCTTCTAGTACTTGTCCTATATTAAGATGACTTTTAGTAAGCTGATTAACTGGGTTTGGTTTTGTGCTGTAATCTTATGATTCTTTTTCTGTTTCTAACATCATCTGTGTGTGTTATTCTGTGATCAGTCAGTGGTGTCCATCCTTCATTCCATCTCCATTTTAAGATATTGTAAAACCTTCTTTAGTATATAGTAGCTACCATTGGTTGCCATTTCAGCCTGCACTTGTTCTTCAACAAATAACCCATAGCTTCCTTCCACTGAATACGTTTTTGTAGTTTGTGTATGGCAGGTTGGATTATGTTGGGATTTGATTTGATGTGTCAAATTAAGTTTTTTTGGATTGGTCTAAGACTACCTGCCTTGGATTATGTTACCATAGGATGTGTTGTTGTAATATATTCTAAATTTATTCTATGCCAACAAATTGAGGACAATGAACATTTTATTATATGTCAAACAAATAATATTTGTCCTATTGGATTGTTTGCTACCTTTTGAGCTTTCTGCTTGATTTCATTTCAGAGCGAATGGATTTCCTCTACCACTTCTCCTTTGTTTGAAATTATTCCAAGCTCTAGTAACAGAAAATGCCATTTGTGTATTTGTTACTGCTTTGTTCATTGAGTTCTCATTGGTAGGATTAATTTCTTCTCTTCAAAGGAGTGGATACAAATCTTCTAGTCTTATAGACTGAAGTTCAGTGGAAAGAGGGAAATCATGTCAAAGGAATTTAACAATGTCGGGCTTTTAACTCCCAAACTTGATTAGGAAAATCAATCAGAATAAGATATATGGCACTAACTCTCAAAACTCAACTAAAAGTAATCATAAGAGAATGTTGGGCTTTAACTCTCAAAACTTGATTGTCAAAATTAATAAGAAAAGGATGTTGGGCTTTAACTCCCAAAATTTGATTAGAGGAAACTAATCTTAAGAGGTTGTTGGTCTTTAACTCCCAAAACTCAATTAACAAAACTAATCAAAAAAGGATGTGGGGCTTACATCCCAAAACTCAATTAAAGGAAATTAATTGGAAAGAGATATTGGGCTTTAACTCCCATTCTTGATTAGGGGCACTAATAAAAAAAATTGTTGTAATGGATCAAAATATGTTGGGCATCTTATTCGCATTGATTGTTCAATCGCTGTGCATCCTTATGTAAGGTGTGTCGCAACATAGCAATGAATTTTACAATGCCAAACACCATTATGAGAAGGGGGCAGCATTTTTGGAAAAGGCTAACATTACTAAGTGAACATATGTGTGTTTAACCAATCATGGGCTAGTACAAAAGACTTAAGAAAATTCATATCACCAAAAAGAACAAAACCACTGTGAGCTAAAGCAAGCATAAATATTTCTTAAGCTAACCCAATACCGATGTTGGGTTGAAACCATCAGATCCACTGGGGGGAGTATATCCCTCAAACTTTGGGCCTAGATAACTTCAAAAAAAAAAAAAAAGAGTATTCATGGGTTTTCGAATTTGAGGACTTGCTGTGGAAATAGTAATGGATTTGATTAGTCTGGACCATAGCTTGAAAAGGCTGAACTAGGGAAATAGAGAGCAGAAATATCCCTTCAATTCTCGTCCTTACGATGAAAGAATGATTCACTAGGGATAGATTCTGAGATTTGTTAATTCAAACCTCACATATAAAGGATAAACTGGAACTAAATGATTGTATGTTAGCATACATCATTTATAACCAATTTGGGCATCTCAAAATTGTGGAGAATGGGGAAGGATCCTGTTATGGATGCCCAAAGGCTGAGCTGACTGGAAAAATCCATATACCAGCTCAAAATTCAATTTTCCCTTGGCATGACTCTTGGGTCCTGGTACATTTGACCAACTTTTAAAGTCAAACAAAAAATATTGGAGAGGAATAAGGATTTTTCCTCTAGCAATCCCACAAATGAATATATAACACACACTGGGGAGTTCTCGGGGATCAAATTTAGTCAATGAATGACATTCCATCAATAAAATGAATTGGGTCCTGAAGAAAGCATCTTTGGGTTTTGGTATCCTAGAGTCAGTCATATGGCCAAGCTAGGGAAAAAAATGGGAGTAACCTCTGTTTCAATCTGCCTTGCAGGTAAGTATGTGACTCGTTTTGTGGAAAGTGAGACGGGCCTTGTTTGGAATGATTTTAGTTTCAGCATCATATACCTAATCATAAGGCCAAACTGAGAATGTTTAAGAGGACTGAAGATTTCTCCTCTAGTGACTCCACAAATGAGTATATATGACTTTTGTTGGGGAACTTTTGGAGATTGGATTTAATCAATGAGTAATATTCATCAATTGCATATTTAACTTTCTCTGAGAGCATTCTTTGGTTTTAGTATCCCAGACCTAACCAAAAGGCTAAAGTGGGGATGTCAAGCTTTACTCCCAAATACAATTAGTGGATCAATTAAAAAAAAAGTGTTTTGGTAATCGAGTCGAACTGGAAACATCTAAACTAGGGTATATTAGGTTTCAGTAACCCAAACCCAACCAAAATTGATCAAACCAAGGACGAGAAAGGGAAAAGAACTTTCCTCTCATTCTCCTCAGAATAAGTGTGTAATTTGCTAGGGGATAATGCATATATCATCCTAACTCAAAGAATACAACGGTACATTTGAGTAACATTTTTTTGTAAGGATGTATATATTTTAATTTTGTTAACCTAAACCTAGCCAAATTAGATATATGAGAATGAAAAGATTCGAGAAGCCATTCCATACTTATAAGACAAAATTAATTCCTCTAAAATCCTCACTAAAAAATGAGATTGTTATTCAAAATTACAAATTCCACAACTCAAATTTAGCTGAATTACTAAATTTAATCACAGCCGGGAGAAGTACAATTTTTCCTCTTATAAATTCAAAAGATTGGATTCGTGTGATAGAAGAAGTGTTCTTCATAACGCATGATCATCTTATCTTCTCGATCATCT
>NEWO01000186.1:105896-119908 GCA_003013225.1 Phalaenopsis aphrodite | reverse complement strand
ATTGGATTTTGTTATTTAAACCCAATGAAATTGGCTAAACTGAGGTAGATGAGGATCGTGGGCCTTCCTCTCTAAAAATGATGTATGCAAATAAGATCAAGATCTCGCCAACATGAGCAATCCTTTAGGGATGGTTTTGGGTTTTGATAATCTAGACCCATCCAAGTGGTTATATTGAAGGAAAGGAAAGGAAAGGAAGTTATAAATATATCTCTCGTACGTCTAAGTGTGGGTACCTAGCTAATGTTGGGAAAACTAAATTTAAGTTTTGGAAACTAAGCCCCAGACAAATTGGCTCAACAAGGCATGTTTGGTTCTATTTCCCTGACACGGTTAAAATATTAACCAAAAATGAAAATTGAATTTTGGTAATCTGAACCCGAATGAAATCATACAAATTAAGAATGAATAAGATAAGTAAAAATCTTCCTCTTAATTTATTCAAAAGATTGGATCCATGTGACAGAGGGAACAATTATCTCAATGCAAGATTGTGATAGACGTACGCAGCGTGCGTACGATATTAGGGTTATACCGAGGGTACAAGAGGGTTACATCCATTGTATAACCCCTTGTAACCTCCCTGTAACTTGTTGTAACCTATCTGTACCCTAAAATAAGTTTCGCGCTTCTGTTATCATATATTAAGAGGTTACACGTAAGTTACAGGGAGGTTACAAGGGCTTATACCTTGGATGTAACCCCTTGTACCCTCGGTATACCCCAATATCGCACGCAGCGCTGCGTACGTCTATCGCACACAAATTTTTTCCCGTGATTAGGACCTGAAAATCATTGATTTTTTTCTTAAAATGGAAGATTTCATTACCCAACAATTTTAAAATGAGATTGTTTCCACAAAATCGTAAATTTCAACTGCATTCTTTATAAGTTATTGCAATCATTCACAAATTATACTAATTAAATTCTATTTTTTATATAGGAAGATTTATATGCATACCACTAGTTCTTTTTTGTTTATATATCAAACACTTAATATGTCCTTTTGTTTTTCCCTAAACTATGGTGCAACTCACACTGAGGAAATATATAAACTCCTCTTCTCTTGAGGGAGAAGGGATCTCTGGGCCTTGGATGCTTGTACCCAATTGAAAGGGCTAAAATGGGAAGGAAAGATTTGAGTAACCATTCCACATTCATATGACATAATTAGCTTCTTTAAAATCTTCACAAGAGAAAGATTATGATTTAAAATCATAAAATTTGGTGGGTCAAATTTAGCTGAAGGACTAAATCAAAATATAGCTGAGAGAAGTACAAGTCTTCCTCTTATAAATTCAGAAGGCTAGATCCATTCGACAAAGAATGTTTGACATAACATACGATGATCTTATCATCTCTTATACTTCAAAGGAACAAGTTTGTAACTTACTAAGAACACACATATAGACCCTATTTGAGAATTACACTTATCAATCTGAGATGCAACTCTCTCTGGGGATATAAACTTGGGTTTTCTTAATTTAGACCCAATTGAAATCGGTCAAACCAAGAATGATAGAGGGATGAAAATTACCCATAGTCTCCCAAAGGCAAGTTCCTGAGTCACGTTGAAGGAGGGCTCCGGGGTCAAAGTGACTAAGGAGTCATATCCTATCAATTTAACACTGCTTATTTAGACCCAATATATCGAGATAAAATAATAAAAAAAAAAGAATTGAAATTTGATAGCACAATTTCGACCAAATAGGACAAATTAGGAGTCTCAAGAAGAGTATGTACCTTATTTCATAATATTTGGAAACCTGGATCCACACCAGAGGGAACATTTACGATAAAACATGATCATCTCATCACCTCTCATCACAATGATTATGCCTCAATAAAATCAAAATTTGCTAAAGTAAACAATTTGCTAAGAGAAGCCTAACATATATAATGTAGGCAAGCACATAGTAGTGCATGATATCAGTGAAGTTAAGCTTTGCTAAAATAAATGGCTTGCTAAAGGATTCTTAACATAAATAATGTAGGTGAACACATAGAAATGTGGAGTATCAATAGAAGCTTTGCTAAAGAAAGTGACGTGCTAAGAAATGCCTAGCATACACATCGTGGGCAAACACATGAAAATGCAAAATATAAATAATGTAGGTGAACACATAAAAATGTGGAGTATCAATAGAAGCTTTGCTAAAGAAAGTGACTTGCTAAGAAATGCCTAGCGTACACACCGTGGGTAAACACATGAAAATGCAAAATATAAATAATGTAAATCTTGACTAAAGCAAGCAACTTACTAAGAGACAACTAACATATATAACATAGGTAAACATAAAAGTGAAGCATATAAGTCATGTCAAGCTTGGCTAAAGCAAGTGACTCGCTAAGGGATGTCTATAATACATATCATAGACAAATGCACTGTAGTGCATAATATAAAGAGTCACTAAAGGTCTAAAGAAATAATATCTTGTTACGCAAAACAAATTATAAAAACATATGAAACAATACCAAGGATTTATATTTATAATACATATCATAAAAAGAAATGAATTACAAAGAGAAGATCTAATCTGTAGTACATCTTCAAATACCTCCCATAAATTGGGGGTATAATTGGGGGTATCACGTGGTTATCATCTGTATCAATCAAAAAATAGGCTCCACCCTTGTATAACGTTTTATTCATGAGTTGTATTTTTTAAGTTGGCTCAAATTTTTCATGTTTGTGCAGATGTGAAACAATCGGGTGCCTCAAAAAATGAGTGTGAGCTTCGTGACAATAAAAGTTTGGGTTCTCAGCAATATGTCTTTTGCTCTAGCCATGTGAGCTCATTATATCTCCATATTATGTTGGGTTTTTAAAATAATTTTGTCCAAGCTGTCAAGATATTCTAGGAACAGGTGATATCATTATTATGTCGTATATCCACACAAAACAAGTGCAATTCAATTTCCCCAAAGATCAAAGCATAGGTGTAGCAACTATGTGGATACAATAAGCTATACGTTATGCCCATAATGATCTCAAAAGATATGATTCCACTATAGAATGCAAAACATTTAGGGATTGGTATACAATTGGGCTAAAGATATAGCATTGGTGGGAATTCTTAGCATATAAGCACAGTTCTGAATCATAGAAGGCCAGTAATACCCAAGCAACTTGAACTTTTCTCTCATTTTGGGGCCAAACTTTTTAAAATTTGCAAATGCCCTCATGTACTTCACTCATAATCTTATGTGCCTTATTGTTCACAAGCAACAAAGCCACATATAGTCAAATAAGCATTGATGTAATGTATCATTCACAAATATGAAAGGAAGGGATCTCCCTTGAATTTGAGTCACTAAAGAGTGATCATCAGGGAATCTTTGCATGAGTTAAAAGACAGTAAAATTTTATTGTCAATCATAAGCTTGGACGACCAGAATGAAAATAACCTCACTCTACGTGCTTTAATATATAGTCAATGTTATGTCGAGTACCACCAATTGACATGGCCTTTCTATCTTGGATCACAATTATCATGGGTCACCACTCAGACTGAACAACTCTTTGGCTGAATGGGCCAAGGAATCCATCTCACCATTCAAGCTCATGAAATTCTGATCAATACCACATCAAGTATATAAAATTCATAGAATACATGAAAAATTTTCATGATCTGTGCAGCCATCGACTTTGGCAATAGGCTACTAATGTAAGTAGGAAAAGGATTCTCGTCCATACCCAAGTTCACCATAATAAAATCATTGAATATCAAAGAAAGACCATCTTTGAGATTGGGGAAAACATACTGGATTTTGACACTAGGTTCGTAATTGTCAACACAAGAACTTATGAATATTATCCTACAAGAAGCATAAGGTAGCTTAGATTTTGTTAAACCTAAGTGTTTGATGTAACCCAAGATCCTCTCATCCTTTGATATTCTATTCTATTTTGTTCACTTATAAATTTTAGATTTGTGATCAAATCATTTCAAAGGCAAGTTTCCATGTTTAAGAAAATTCTTCACCATTGGAATTTGATCATGATGTTTGCTAATGAAAGAATGAGCAAACCACCTTTAATTGATGGATTCTATTAAATGGATATGGGACAATACTCGAAGATATCTTTTGTCCTGTAACTCCATCTCACCTCTTAAAAGAAAGATACATAACAAAAAAGGACAAATGTTATCTAAGTGTTATAAAATCTGAAGGCGGTAGATGGGGAACATGGAATTCAACCTAGTAAATTTCTACCTGATTGAGAAGGGTTAAATATCACTGGGGATGTAAAACTCTTCTCCTCCAATTGTTTAATTAACAAATTGATGGAGATTAAAGATACAGTCCCATATGTGCCAATCCATAGATGTTCTAGTAAGGTTTTGAACGAAGCTTTGCAGTCTAACACACTGAGCTTCGCATATGTCTTCAACTACTCAAAACTTATGAGGAAGAACTATAGATCCAATGGTGGCCTGAAAATTCTCATTGAGACATTAGATCATGAGTCAATAAAGACCTAAAAATTTTGAGTTAAGAGAAAGCAAATCAAGAGTGTGGATGTTGATTATCTTCACTAACACATCCAATCCATTGACATACAATTTGAAAAGTATTAGCACACAAGGCCCATCACATATAGGGAGTAACTATGATCAATAATGCCTAACAAAAGACCACAATCCTAGAAGAAAATACTAAGCATATTCCTAAAGGGGCATAGCTCTTTCAAGTTCTCTTTACTGAAATAGACTCAAGAGACATCAGGATCCAAATGAGCTTCGCCAAGGTCTCTAGGAACTTAGAAGACAATCATCAACACATCATAGACACTCAACAACACTGATAGCTTCTTAAGGCAAGTAGAGACATTATAATCCAATTTGTCAAAATTTTGTATGGCTCTTGACTCGAGCCTGAGGAATATGGGTGCTCTCAACATCATGAGTAATGATATCTTTCCATTATCAAGAGTAGTGGTTATCCCTGGTCCATGAAGGAACATCCTACCACTCCAATATTAAATATGTGGATATCCTTAACAGGGGAACTAGAGGGACATCTTTATCATAAGACTCATTAGCTCGATCAATGAGTTGAGATTCAGGATGAGAAGAGGGATCCTCAAGTGAATCATCATCATCAATATCATTGACATAACCTTTATAAATGCTACTTGAGTCAATAAAAAAATCTTCATTTGAGTCCACTCGACATCATCATAAAAAACTACCTTATATTTCACTAAAAAAGAAACATTATTAAGAATGATATCCATCACATCATCCTCAATAAAAATGGAGATAAGTATATGAGAAAAAAATTAGCTCAGTAATTGAACTCAATTTAGTCAACTCTTTCTATACCCATTATTTTTTTGCCATGAAAGGGTGGTAAGAGGACTTTCTAGAGAGGCATGACAAGAGACTTGAGGTTACATGAGATGATCGAGCCTTCTCCTTTACTGTTACAACTGAGGTCAAGTAAAAGCCCTCATCATTTTTTCATTTTGAAAGATAGGTCAGGCATATTGATCTATCATTATGAATGAGGTTGGGAAAGACTTCCCTCATCCATGCACAAGTGATTTGGGCTAGTTGAGTTTCCTTGTGGTTAGTTGGTTTTAGTCGTTAAACACACCTTTGGTCATACCATGTATAGTTTATCTGGCCTGGCCAAGTATCTGATGATCGGGCGGTTTCAACTGGTTGGCCACCTCTCAATCGTGTCTAAGCAACCTAGACTGGTTGGATTTCCATATGGTCAACTATCATTAGATGTTCGCTGATACGCCTAAAATATATAGTACTTTTAGACATATTTTTATACTTATTTTTGAGATATTACACTTTAATGGAAGGTATTTTTTGTGTTTTTTTTTAGGTACAGGTAAAAAGGTGAAAAATGCTTAAATGAGTGAAAAGGATCAAATTTGGAGCAAATAGGTGAAAAATTAGTTAAAAGTGTTTTGGCGCCTAAGCGCTAGATCCGTCACTTAAGCGTCGGTTAAACAGAGAAGACCGCGCCTAAGCGCCAGTGGCAGTTATTGGATGAGTACATTCAATTTTTGCAAATTTTGAAGAGGTTTTTGAGGCACCTATTAGCTTAATAGGTGGTTACAACCACCATGGACAAAAAAAATTGTGAAAGGATGCATCTCTTGGGGAAATACATCGAATCAAGACATAGGTGTGGGTAATTGAAAGTACTGGGAAAGTTTTAAATGTTCTAAAATTGGGGAGTTAGTTGGAGAGATTTTCAGGCACCACATATTTATCCTTTTTATTTTAGTTTTATATTGAGATTTTTGTAAAAGAGAAGAGATTCAAAAGAACTTCAAGAGTTTGGTGAAGAACTTGAGATAAGTTTTTATCTTTTATTTTAAACTACTTTTGGTTTTAACTTAGACTTGTTGTTGGTTTGACAATGATTTCTACTTTTAAACTAAAGTGTGGTTTTATTTTCTCCATGAACTCTAAGTAATTTTCTTTATTTTTCTTCTTAAAATGATAAGTAATTAAGTGTTGGATGGAAGTTGTGGAGATTATTGATATTTAATGTTGGAAGAAGTTGTGATGATTTAAATCCATGTACTTCATTTACTTCTTGATTTGACCAATCCAGATGTTAAAATTTATTGTGAGAACATGTAAGAACCGAGCTGGTATTATCTCAATCAACAATTGTAAATAATCATATGAGGTTGTATGAATGAGAATGTAGTTCATATGATTGAGTGCAAATAAATAGGGATTCATTAAAAGGTGTAGAGTTAAAGTACTTTAAAGTGATAGGTTAAAGCCCCCAACTTGGTTTATTTTTTTAGGTTCTGATACAAGATGTTAGCACCCAGGTGAAGGGAATCGAGAGAACTCTAGAATGAGAGCTAGTATCTTCCCTGCCTAGCCGGTCTTCAGAACCATTCAAACTTTAAATTAGCCAATGTTCTTTATAGCATCTCTAGTAAGGGTAAAGAATATTATTGCTCCTATTTGGCAAAACATAATATGCATACTTTCACAATAGAATTCCTATACTTATTACTGATTCATGATAAGGAGAAAGATTTTTTCATATTTAGTGTTTTTCTTCTATAAAAACTCAAGTTATCTTCTTAAGTTTGTTATGTTTTTGTCATAATATTAAAATTACCAAAAATATTTAAACTTTCTTTACTGCAAAAACGTCTTTAGTTTAAATAATTGTCTTTTTAAAAATAGAAAGTTTTCCAAAAAGTGCATATTGCATATCTTCCCTATGGGTTCGATAAATCCTGAGGCTTTTCATTCTCATTTAATGGGGAAGGAAATTGATAAGTTTAATTTGGCAATTACTCCTAGACCCAGTAGAGGGAAAACCGTTATTGATGAAGTTTAATATTATAGTTTGGAATATTAGAGGCATGGCAAAGTCTTGTGCTACTAATCGACTAAAAAATTTAATTCATGCTTATAAATTACAGTTTCTTGGTATTCTGGAACCTATGGTTGCTACTAGAAATAATGCTTTTTATTTGAAGAGATTTGGTGCTTTCAATTCTCTTGCTAATCTTAATAATAAGATTTGGTTTTTATGGAAGGACTCTATAAGGATTAATATTCTTATCAACCATCATCTATTACTGCATATTAGAGTTCATATTTCTAATGAGTCTTTTCTTTTCACTATCATTTACGCTGGTTGCACTAAGGAAGCTCGACTTGAGCTTCGGAGTCTGATTAAATCTATTAACCCCTTTAATGAGGCTTGGCTTATGGGCGAAGATTTTAATATGATTTCTGTTGTTTTTGAGAAAAAAAGGAGGAACTCCTAATTTTACTCTTATTGCTCAGTTTAATGAAACTCTGATGGAGGCAGGGCTATTTGATTTGGGTTTTAATGGAAACCCATTTACTTGGCATAGAGGCAAAGTTTTTGAACGTCTTGATGCATAAAGTTCAACATTTGTTTATTGGTGATTATGATCATGCCCCTATCTTGATGAAGATTATGGATAGCTCTTACACGACTAATTATCAATTCACATTTTATAATATGTGGACTCTTCATGAAGATTATAAGCAATTCCTTCAGAATCACTGGAAGGCTAATGTTGTTGGGTCTTCTGGTTATAGATTGTGGTGTTTACAAAAAAATTTAGCTAAGGCTCTTCAAAAATGGAATTTGGAGGTCTTTAGTAATCTTCATCAGAACATTGAGTCTAAGGAAGAAAAGGTTAAATCTCTTGAGCTTGATTATGCTAATAACCTTATTGCTTGGGATGTTTTGCTTCAGAGTCAGCAAAAGCTTAGTGAAGTTATTTCTATGGAGGAAAATTTCTTTGTTCAAAAAGCTGCCAAGGCTCATTTTTTGGATGGTAACAGAAATACTGTCTATTATCATGCTTGTATTAATAATCAAAGAAAAATCAATTTCATTTCTAAGATTCGTACTGCTGATGGTACCGTACTAACAAATATCAATGATATTGCTTCCAATGGTGCTCAGTATTTTTCTACTGCTTTTAGTAATGATGGGGATTCTTCGATTCATCTGGATAGTTCTCTTTACCATGGTAATAACGTAATTAACAATGTCTTTCTTACTTGTATTCCTACTATTGCGGAAATCAAAGATATAATTGATAATATGGAAGATGGCAAAGTTGCTGGCTCTGATGGTTTCACAGCTAAGTTCTATAAAAGTGGTTAGAGTATTATTCATATTGATGTTGTTACGACTTTACAAGACTTTTTTAGAGGTATAGATTTGCCTATATATTTTAAACCCTCTAATATTGTTTTGACACCTAATGTTCAAAATACTAATACTTGGGATGGCTATTGACCTATTAGCCTGAATACAATCCTATCCAAAATTCTTTCAAAAATTTTGGTGAAAAGATTGCAACCCATTCTAAATAATATTTTTTGTCTTAACCAATCTGCTTTCTTAAATGATAGGAATATTTGTGACAATGCTCTTTTTGTTCAAGAGCTTATAACATACATTAATAAAAAAAAGTAGATGGGGAAATACCATTTTCAAGATGGATATCAAAAAAAGCTTTTGATACTATTCATTGGGACTTCATTATGAACGTTCTCCATGTTATTGGCTTCAATGCAGCCTTTTGTAAGCTTATCTATCAAACTCTCAGTGGTAACTACTACTCCCTGCTTATAAATTGTAACAAGTATGGCTTCTTTAAAGCTTATAAAGGCATTAAACAAGGAGATCCTCTATCTCCTTATCTCTTTATTCTTGCCTTTGACTATTTGTTGAGAAGATTGAATGCTTTTTTTTACTGATTATCCGAGTTTGAATTTTATTCATAAAGGAAGGTTGAGTATCTCCCACTTATGCATTGCTGATGATTTGATTATATTTACCAATGCCAATAAGTACTCCATCAAGAAGGTTTGGGGGCTAAGATTTTGAATTTTCAGAATACGTCTTGTTTGTTTTTTAATACTTCCAAATGCTCCTTTTATTGTTCTAAGAGGATTTCTATTTCGAAGAAGCTTTGGATTATGGATTATATAAGATGCAATAAAGCTATGTTGCCTTTTACTTATTTGTGTTTTAATTTGGATAAAGGCAAAAATCGTACTGCCCTGTGTGTGAAGCTTTTTGATAAAATCAAACAAAGAATTTTATCTTGGGAAAACAAGTTTCTTTCTTTTGGAGGATGTATTACTTTACTAAAAAGTGTTCTTATTTCTCTCCCTTTCTACTCTTTACAAATTATGAATATTCCTTTGGGTATGATTAAAAAGATTGAAAATCTTTTTAATAAATTTCTATGGGAAGGTAATGACAAGTCTAAGATACACTGAACTAGCTGGAAGAAGCTTTGTAAACATGTTGATAAATGTGGTCTTGGCTTTCGTAGTTTATCTGATTCTATCACAATAAATTATATGAAATTGTGGTATAGATTCAGAAAGAATTGTTCTCTTTGGGCTTCCTTAATGCATGCCAAATATTGTTTTAATAAACATCTTCTAGCTATTACTTATAAAAAGAACGATTCTTTTATTTGGCATGAAATGTCAAAAGTAGCAAGGAACACTGAAGATCTTGTCTATTGGGATATTGGTGAAGGTGATGTTTCCTTTTGGTATAATGATTGGATGGGGAAGGGAGCTCTAGTTGATTTTTATGATGGCCTTGTTGCTATTGATGTTAAAGTGAGAGATAAATGGAATGAGAATCGTTGGTGCTTACAAAAGCTTAAACAGATGGTTCATACTGAAGATGCTTATTTCATTAATTTGATTACTATTAACAGGGACGATAATGATATGGCCAAGATTAAAGGAATGATGGGAGATTCTATTTCTAAAAGCTTTGTTAATTCTTTTAATTGCTTTTAGGGGTTAAACCTTCGATGGAATTGGAATTCTTGGGTCAAACCTTCCATGTCCTCATTTATTTGGAGAGTAATGCATAATCTTCTTCCAACGGATGATCTGCTAAAGTTAAAAGGTTTGAGACTTCCTTCATGCTGTGTTTTATGCAAAAATCATGAAGAAACTAGTCTTCATATTTTTATGAGCTGTCAGGTTACTAAGGAAATTTGGGGATAAGTTACTTTAAAATTGCATATGGAGAATTATGTGACTCACTATAATGTCATTTCTGATTTATTCAATGTTTGGAAAAATTTTGGTCATGCCTTTTTCACTGTCGTCCCTACTGTTATCCTTTGGTTCATTTGGATTATGAGGAATGATATTAAATATAATAAAACGGTTCCTCATATTCATTATACGGTTAGTATGATTATTAATTACCTGATGAAAGGGCTTAAGCTTCTGAGCCCTATTAAAAAGTTGACGAGCATGATGAGTTTTATTTTGAAGAAGTTATCTATTCATGCTCCCTTAATCAATAAACATGTTTCATTGGCTCATTGGTGCAAGCCTAGTGCACCTTATATTAAAATCAATATTGATGGTTGTTGGAAGCCTAATTGTGCTAGTGTTGGAGGTGTTTGTAGGGATTTTTTGGGTTCTATTATTTGCTTGTTTTCAGCAAATGTTGTCCTTGTTTCCCCACTGGTCGCTGAGGTAGATGTTATGGTCTTTGGTCTTATGGTGGCAAAAAAAATTTTTTGGCATTATATTATCCTTGAAACTGACTCTTTGATCTTATAGAAGTACTACATATTTCAGGAAGATCACCATTGGAGTGTTAATATTCAAATGAAGAGGATTGCAACTTTGTCCAAGAATTTACACATTAGTTGGTCCCATACTAAGAGAGAAGGTAATGAAGTTGCTCATTGGGCGGCTATGCTTGGTTTACAGTTGAATAGTGCTTTTCTTTCCAAATTTGTTCCTTCTGTTTTGTTGCAATTGGCTCTTGAGAATGTTTTTTAATGTTTTTGAGTCTTTTTTTATTGTGTTGTTGGGTGTGTAAGTTGTATTTTTTCATTTCTTGGGAAAGAGGACTTTTAAGTTTTCTTTTTTGTGTGCGTTGATAAGTCCTCTTGCCTATTTTTGTAATTTTTTTTTGTGATTAATGCATAAGGAGTCGAATAATGCTCTTTTACCAAAAAAAAATGTTATTGATCATTTTTTTCTAGTATTTCTCCTTCTTCCATCAACCATAAAATACCTTGGATATCTACCATTTAATCCATATATACCATCCCCTTATTTCTTTCATGTTGCATAGCTTTTCTAGGTTTATGGATATCTACCATTTAATCCATATATAACATCACCTTATTTCCTTCATGTTGCATAGCTTTTCTAGCTCTTTGATTCACCACTAAGTCCCCCATATAATGCAATCTTCCATGCCTAATTGAATGCGTCGCTTTTCTAGCTCTTTAATTCACCATTAAGCCCCTCTACTTATGCAATCTTCCAAGCCTAATTGAATATGTCCAAACTATGTCATCTTGACCTAGTCTTGATTTTTACTCTTTCTTTGACCTCTAAACCTCTTGAGATATTGTCAAACACTACAACTTAAATCTAAGTATAACCTTAAAATTCAAATTTATACCTTGAATCATCCACCATAGGAAACCCTAACTGTAAGTCTTTAACTAAAGCCCTAGGGTTGGCCATAGACTGAACCCTTGGCTATATCCTTCTTCTTGACCACCACCTCTAATAAAACTATTCCAACCATTCAAGGGTATTTTACACATTCTCAGCTTCTCACCACAATAATCAAAATTCTGGAACACCCCTTTCCAACTCTAGGTTATTTGTACTTTTTTACTTATAATTTTTTTAAGAATGGTTAGTATTTTCTCATATATTTTTTTCTTTCAATAGTATTTTTATATCCTTATTAAGATCTTATTATAAAGTATATTAATGTAATGAACTGTTATTTACTTTCTTTTCATTATTCTTAAATGCTCCACTCATTATTAATGCATGAATTTTTTTTTCTTATTGGACATAGAACACATTTAATTAGTTTTGACTTATGTGATTTATCTCAAGTTTTGAGATCAATCCCATCACCATGTTTCATGTTGCTATTGTTTTCTACCTTTTGGACGTAGGGTGTGACCAAATTGATCTTTGAGTTGTAGCCAAGTGATACATAGTCTGTTGGATGAGGAAGGAGAAAGCCAAATATGCATAAACATCAAATATGAGAAGCTAGCTCAAGAAAAAAAATTGCTTATCTTTTGAAAATTTATGAAATAATTTTTATCATTAAATGATGCAGGAATTCATGTGATCATATGGGTTATTTTTTATGACATAACTTATCTCAATGCCAGAAGATATGATTGTGGTGTTTAAATTTTTTTGTAGGTGCATTATTTGTATTAATGAATCGATTTTTATATGTAATATATGCTTTAAAGGCTATTGGGCAGTTTAAAGAAGTATCG
The DNA here is from genome assembly GCA_003013225.1 of Phalaenopsis aphrodite. Lineage (NCBI taxonomy): Eukaryota > Viridiplantae > Streptophyta > Magnoliopsida > Asparagales > Orchidaceae > Phalaenopsis > Phalaenopsis aphrodite. The sequence goes on along the minus strand of NEWO01000186.1, from coordinate 107,091 downwards.
TGTTAGGATTTTTAGAACTTTTTGAGTATAAAATGCTTGACTTAATGAAAAGTCATATAAGAGATTCAATTTTGTCATAGTTGATGAGTATCAGAAGATTTATGATGGAAAAATAATGAATTATTGTCTCAGGGTTACACTAGAATCCACACACACTTAGATAATAAAAGTGACAGGTAGAGACACCAAAAGTATTTACGTGGAAAACTCAAAAAGATAAAATACTACAGAGTCGAGCCCAGTCAGAAAAATCCACAATGAATTTGTGAGTACACTTACGTTTTATTGTCCCACATACTAGAAAAGACTATACAATTCCTCAAGGTAAAATGTTTGTTGCAAAACGACCGAGAGTGATTGCAATTGGGAGAATTTACTAGAACTTCAACACAGTGTCTTTGAAGTTCATGGTTACACAGTGTTTAAGACAATGTGCTGCTCTGTTAGGTGTTTCGTTACTCAAAACGTACACCAGGATTTTGTAGCACACATTTTGATTTTGTAAAAGGTTTTGTTACAATTATTTTTGGGCAAAAAATGGTGGTTGAAAATGGCCAATTAGCTATCGATGGTGGTGGTCAGTGGCTACAAGAGCAGGTGACACTCTCTAGACCTTTGATGTGGAAAACTAGATCTATGTTCCTTCTCCTCTAAGCTCCATGTTTCCTCTTGCTCAAGATCTAGGTCTGATTTCATGACGTTGCCAAAGCTCTATTTATAGAGTATGTAAGAGGCCTCCCTGCAAATAACAAAGGAATCTGGACCACTCCATCAAACAACATAGAGAGATTCCCTTGACCAGATAATATTTTGTGAACATTTAAGTGCCTTAACGATGTCAAAATTAAGTGACTTTAGGTTTGTTGCATTTATCTTATTGAGACACTTGATTTGATTGTAAGTTTGTCATATTTGAAATCTGTTTGACCCTCCTATTAAGGACCAAAAGCTTCTAAAAGTTGTTTAATGCCTCGATCTGGCCTTTATTTAACTTGGATTGGACCAACTTTGGCGTCATTGTGTATGTCTCTTCGAGCTAGTTAGTTTGACTGTAAGTTCATTGAAATCAGAGTTTTGGATGATTTTTAATTGGAGTTTGAGTTCCATTACTCTTTCATTATCCATGTTAATTACCTCGCAATTTGTGTCAAATGATAAATTTTATTGACAACGTATCAATAGTGTTGAATCAAAT
>NEWO01000186.1:79667-105208 GCA_003013225.1 Phalaenopsis aphrodite | reverse complement strand
TATATATATATATATATATATATATATATATATATATATATATATATATATATATATATATATATATATATATATATATATATATATAATTTATAGACTTAGTACATAATTCTTAAACTAGGTGTGAGGAAGAAAGAGAGGACTACCTCTGGTAATCGAGACAGAGATGGGGCGAGAGGTGGCAGAGAGCTGTGTAGACGCCGTGGTGATCGAGATGGTATCCGCGTTATGTCGCAACTTCTATTCAGCTGAGCCGGAGCTTGCCGCCCGCCGTATCGAGGCCATTGGTTACCAGGTTGGCCACCAGCTTGTCGAGAGGTGCTCTTCACTGCTTTTCTAATTTTGATTTCCCAATCTTTTCTATCACTAGTTGCTCGTTTTTATCGCTAGAAATGATATAGATCTCGAACCAATGGCTCAAAATTGTTTGGTTTTCCCGTTACGCTGTCAAATGGTTGTTCGCTAAACCCTAGGCTATGTTTCTTGTAGCTTTATCTGTATGTTTATATTGTTAAAGGGACGAGTTCCGTTGAAAAAATGTTGGTTTGGTTTTCTGGCGCTTACAAATGAGATACGTGCGTGGTGCGACATTATTGGGAATACTGAGAAGGCTGTCTTTGTTCAACTTGAAGTCATCTTGTTTGTCGGCCAAGTTAGAAGCCCATCCAGGTATCCTGGAAACGTTTTTGGGAAGAATTTGGAAGATATTATCGTTTAACCTTGTTTGTGACCAGTTTTTGAGGACTTGAAGGGGTTTTGGTTGTAAAACTTGGGTTGTGGTGGACTTGTTTGGAGCAAGAAATGGGTATTTTTTTCTCTTGGAAATACAATGTAATGGTTTCTGCATTAGCTCAAGGTGCAAAAGAGGTGATTAATGAAATACTGAGCTAGAAATTGATTAGACGTGGATGTAGCCTAGTTGAGTGCCAAATTATGCAAAAAAATATTGTCAATTGCTCTGTAGTTTGTTTTATATTTCTTGCTTATTTATCTGCATAACTTTTTTCTTGATTGTCTTTGTGGTGTATTGTTGTTGAGCGGTTCACTTGTGCTTACACCTGACGTTCTCACAATCTATAGTTTTTAACTTTGTAATCAGTATCATTTTTATAGTTTATACACCAGTGTTGTATATATTTGGTGCTTTATTATGTGAATATAGCTTGTTTAGTTGAGCTAAATATTATATTGAGCTTATTAATTTATTACTCACTTATCATTGTATGTTTTTATGACTATAATTGAGGTTGATTAACTTTATCATATTTTTATGATTATAGTTATAGGTCGATTAACTTGATCACAAATTTTAGTATGCTAATGCTTCTTAATGGCACGTATTTTGCTTTTATTTCATTTATTCATTTTTAGTGTTACATATTTTGTATGCATCGTATACAACTCTGACTGTATGTTTATGTAGTTAGTATGATTGCTTTGTTCCACACACTTGATTGTGAGAGATAAAATTGGCAGAGTTTTGAAAGAAATTCTGAAGTGCCTTCACACACCTCGCTACCTTCCTTCTTAGTGTGTTTTTTAATATTTATGAATGCAAGTGGTAGGCTTTTTAGATCAACCAAGAATAGCGAAATGATTTAGAAAATAAAATCAGGGGAAGTTGTTTGATGCAATCAGTTTTCAAGAAGAGAGCAAGCTGAGTGAGGTTTACATTAGGATGAAGTATGCGAGGATAAGAGAGCTTCAATTTTCATTCATCAGCCAATTCATCCCAAAATAGAAGCTATGAATTCCTTTATATAGAAGTAGGTTACGAATGATAAGATTGATGTGAAATGGAATCTAATCATGTCTGTCAATTTAAATTCAAATTTAATATTATCCAAAAGAATGATAATTCTAATTTTAATCAAAATAAATCCTCAACTTAGTTTCTTATGCACCATTACATGTATCTCGCTGTTCTCTGTGAACCCATACGTGGTTAAAGTACATGATATATCTTCCCTTCGTAAGCAGCCTTGATTCTGATCATAGACAAGGAGTTATTTTGATAGCTACAGTAACATATTGCTGCCTTAGCCAGTCTGTGTTATTGGCTATAGCTTCACTTCTAATTCAATATGTGCTGCCAACAATCTTAGTTTTGGGGCTTCATACAAAGTGAAGCAACTTTAGGGTTTAAGGAAGATTGTTGAAAATCTAGCACAACAAGATTAAAGGAGATTGAAGGAAAAATAGGATTGAGGTGGCTCAGCTCTACAAGCATGCATTAATGGAACAGAACACTAATCTTTTTCCTCTTTTTAAATTATTTTTATTATCATTATCATTGCATGAAATCAACATACTTTATTCGGATAGCACAAATCTTTTCTATGGGAGAAAAGATGAGACTTTTAGGGACTGTTTGTTTTGATGTAAAATTCTTGTAAAGTAAAATAAATGCAAGAATTTTGAACTTCTATTGTTCGGTAATCAATAATTTAAAAGTAAAATAGAAATACCAGGGAATTATAAATTCTAAGACCAGTTAATAAACCCCGCATTACAAACTTGCTTGAAATTGAGCGTAAATCAATTTGCCGTGCTACTTATAGCTTTTGCTTGCATGTGCTTTTCTGCGAAAGGGAGTTGCTCCTTTCATTTGCTGTCTTGCTCGCCTTCTCCTTCATTTGCAGCTGCCTCGCCGTATTTTTTCCTTACGTTCGCTGTGAATAAGTTGTTGGCGTGTGTTCGCTACCTCTCGCAGTCTTTCTCCATCATGTGCTAACACCTCATAATCCTCCTTCCCACTTTCCGGCATTCACTGCTACATTGCGATCCTTCATTTAGTGCTCTGCCCTGCTGTGATTATTCTGGTAAATTCTTTCATTTCTAAAGAAAGCGGGATATGCATGCTTGGTTGTCACCCTATCTTGACTTTATTGAGAATTTTCTGCTAGCAAATTTGCTGCTTCCCTGTTCTAAGTACAACTCTCCTCATTTCAATCTGTAATCATTTGTTTACTTTTCTTTGTTTTAGTTTCTCTATGAGTAGAATAATTGCAGCTGGAAGTTTCTTTCTTATAAAGATATTTGGTTCATTTTTAGCATAGAGTTTATTTTTGCTCTGTCTCCGTGTGTATGTTGCCATGTCATGCATGAAGCTTCATTTTGATTCAGACATATACTTTACTATTATATTTTTCCAAGTTATGTTCTTTCTTAGAAATATTAAATTTTTTCACATTTACCATCTCTTTATTTGATAAAATTTAGAAGAAAAATATACTATTACAAGTGATAATTTATAAATTTTTTATTGGAATAAGATTATAGGCAACTAATGAAAATGTAACATGAAAAATAAGTGTTATTACACCAATTATAAAAAAGTTAACATGTATTGTGAGCATTAACTTTAAGGTTGTTATATTAATTTATAAATAATAGTAATAATATAATAGTAATTATATGATATATTAATTCACAAATATTTTATTACAATTATTTAAATAAATATAAAAAATAATTCATTTGTATTTATTTTATAAACAACAAAACAAGCTCAAGTATTTTGAATATACTGTTTTTACTTTACTTTACATGTATGTAACCAAACAAAAAAAATAATTTTCCGGTATTTATTTCACAGACAACCAAACAGTCTAATAGATATATAATACACTGCATTCTATTTTACTTTGCATTATTTTTCAGACAACTAAATAGCCCATTAAATTTAAATTCAAGTTATGTTCTTTCTTAGAAATATTAAATTTTTTCACATTTAACATCTCTGTATATGATAAATTTTACAAGAAAAATATACTATTACTAGTGATAATTAATTAATTTTTTATTGGAATAAGATTATAGGCAACTAATGAAAATGTAAAATGAAACATAAGTGTTATTACACCAATTATAAAAAGTTCACATGTATTGTGACCATTAACTTTAAGGTTGTTATATTAATTTATAAATAATATTAATAAAATAATAATAATAATAATATGTTATATTAATTCACATATATTTTATTACAATTATTTAAAAAATATAAAAAATAATTCATTTGTATATGTTTTATAAACAACCAAACAAGCTCAAGTATTTTGAATATACTATTTTTACTTTATTTTACATGCATATAACCAAACAAAAAAAATTACTTTCCTGAATTTATTTACAGACAACCAAACGGTCTATTAGATGTATAATACACTGCATTCTATTTTACTTTACTTTATTTTTTCAGACAAATGAATAGCCCCTTAAATTTAAATTCAAGTTTCAGAACCGCATAATACACTGACCCTCACTTGTGTATCTTAAGCAAAAATAGTCTAAAATTTCTAATCTATTACTATCTCTACTCATAAGTCCTCAACTTTAGCAGCGTTAACTTCTTAATGAGAGATATTTTCCCCCTTTTTTTTCCCTAAAGATAAGATGTTTTGCCAATTGTCACTTGCTAAATAAGAGTATGAATATCATGCAAAATGTCTGTAATTATGAGGCTAAAAATGCTTTAATTTTTGACGTAGTCAGCAAAAAGAGCAAAGAAAGCCATGATTGTGACTGTATTAAAGCGTCAAGTTTTTCCATTGTAGTGTTTGATATACTGCAACCATTGTAACCGATTATAGGTCGTTTTCTCATTCAATATTCATATTCTAGGTCCATGTCTCCCAATGAAGGATGTTATTCATTTAGAAGACCAAATTTAGTATGTAATCAATAACTTGAGTTTTAGTTTTCATCAAGTGATTATTAGGGGTTCTTACGTACATACCATTGAATTCATTTATATTCCCATATCTTAAGCCAAAAAATAAAAATATGTATAGAAAAAGTTCCTCTTTTTTCATTCTCTCTTTCAGTGAATGGAGAAGTAGTCTGAATGTCCACAATGCAACAGGGAGTCTCTTTCTCCTTGGGCACAACAGCAACAATTGCTTCTCAACACAATGCCACTACACTCAATGTAGCAAGGAGTGTCTTTATCCTCCTGTACTTGGCACAATAACATCAACTTCTATGATAACCAAAAGAGACGGTGAAAAGGAGCAATATTTTTTATGTATTAATAAGTTTTAAGTGGTAAGGCTATAGATATGTTTTAGGCTTTTAAAGATGAAAGAATAAATGAATTTAATGGTATATATGAAAGAAACCCTAGTTTATATTTTAACATCATTCATCTTCTTATTTGATGTATTCTTCATTTGTGGTGTATTCCAAAAGGTTAAGTGACATAGTAAGGTGTGAATGGAAAGAGGAGCCATTTGTTATTCATATGAACCACAAACTTATTTTATTTAATAGAATATTTCATTGTCTTTAACTCTACAATAATTGGTGTTAAGTCTCCCATGGACTAATAAATTATTATGAGGATAAATTATTATTTTTGTTTATGATAGTGCACCACAATCTCAACAACTTAAAACTCCTTATTCATTGTCACAAGTGTTATAAAATTGATAATATTTTACTACGTAGGATAAACTTGTTTTCATGTTTCTGAGCCTTCCTTATTCTTTTCAGGTATACCATGGATTGTCCTCGGTTCACTGATCATCTAGAAGCAATCAAGTTTATTTGCAAAGAATTTTGGTCCGAGCTCTTCAAGAAGCAGATTGATAACTTAAAGACTAATCACCGAGTCGGCCCAACTTAAATCAGAGAACCTCCAGATTCCTTATATTTTGGAAGATTTACATACATACTACTTAATTTCTATGTATTTATATATCTAATGCCTAAACTTCAATTTTTACATACATGCTGCCTTACCTATGCATGAAAAGTGCATTTCATGTTTTAAAAGTTAAAATAGTGGTATTTTTTATGTGATATAAAAATTTTTGTGGTATAAATGTGAAAGATAAAGTTTAGGTGTTAGATATCTAAATGCTTAGGAATTTGGTGGTATGTACGTAAATGCCCCTCCCTTTATTTTTACATTATTATAGAGATGACTGCCATTGCACCATCATTGCAGGGTACCTTTGTTCTCCAAGACAATATGTTTCGATGGATTGCACGAATATCACCAAATCCTCTTCAAGAAAACTCGTCCGAGTCTTCTACTCCTAATGATGATAATCAGGCAGCTCAAATCACAAGCATGCACCTCTACTTTCCATGTGGTATCATTAGGGGCGCTCTTACAAGTCTGGGAATTCCTTGTGCTGTTTCTGCGGATATATCCAACCGTCCCGCATGTAAGTAATTTGGCCTTCCCCATCTTACATAGGTTCTCAAGAATTTCCCATGTTATCATTAAAATGTTGGAAAATTTACATGCATACCACTCAATTCCTATGTATTCACATATCAAACACCTAGAATTCAATTTTTACATAAATGCCACCTTACCTATGCATAAAAAGGTGTATTTCACTTTTTAAAACTAAAATATGTGATATGAAAGATTTTGATTTTATTAATGTAAAAGGTGAATTTTTGGTATTAAACATGAAAATACATACGAATTCGGCGGTATGCATGTAAGTGCCCTTAAAATGTTTGGATAAACATTTCTGCTTGGTTTAATGTTTTAATGCCGACTGTTGGGTACCAATATAACTCGACTGGCTACAGAAAAGTAGTCTTAGAGGTTTACCAGACTGGGCTTATGGAAGAACTTAATAGTACTACGCGTCAATGTGGAATGTCTATTCATATATTATTTTTTTTAATAACATTTGAATTGAATCATTTAAATCAATAGTGATGTTGATGAAGCCTTAGTGTTTTCTTTTTCTTTTTCTTTTCCTTTATATGTTTTGCTTTGCTGCATTGATTGAGTAAGATGACAAGATATGCGGATCTGAATCCTGTCAAAACTGCTTTTGGTTTTTCATCACTTTTTTGCTATGCATTTGGTAGACAATTTTTGTTTGAACTTTTAGGGCTGGCTAAACTTAAATGGTATATTTAGGGGTCATTTGTGATTACTTTTACTTTCTGTTTTTATTTTGTTTTTTTATATTATCCCTAAAACAAAAATATGTTTGATTTTTCTTATGCACTTATTGTTCCTAAGAAGCAACAAAAAAAAGCACTATTGTGGTACTGCCATAAATAATCCACATGTATATTCTAGAAGCTAAGTGGATAAATAAAAATACATGCTCTTTGGTATGCAAGGCCATATTTTCATGCTTCTATTTATCTTCATTCTCATTGCGGAAGTTTCAAGTAAATGCATAATTAGGCTTTAAATTTTTTATTTCTTTGATTAATCATATCTTATATTTTATTTTTTTAATAAATTTTCTGCTTGGTTTGATAATTAGCTATGTTTATCTTCTTGCTAGCCCTTGTTCAAATCCAACCTGTTGCAACCTAGTGAATTTTATAACATGATTCGGAAATTTCAGTAGCAACTAATTTTGTTCTATTATTTTAAAACCAAATCAGTTTGTTTTATAGACTATAAACAAAACATTTTAACAGACAATTTTATTATCACGTTAACCATATAAAAAATGGATAATTACATGTATGCATTCAAAATTTTGATATTCACCCATGTCTTTTTTTTGAGCTGTCAAATTGGTGCATTTATGCATGTCACAATCAAACCATTAAGAATTTAATGAAAATAAAAATATCGATTAGGTTTTTATTGTGAATGATGCTATTTGAGTGAGAATTTGAAAAATATATGAAACAAGGTGCTAGTTTAGTAAATAGCAAAGTTTGAGTGCTTTGTATGTAATTGCCCTTTCAAATGATAAAAGATGAAGGAGAATACTGGTCCTTAACAGGCACTTAGTTTAAAGCTTTGTCTTAAAGGAATTGTTTTGACTTAGTATTTATTGGAATGTGTTTTGGTGCATAGTTAGGTTCCAATTGGGTGGCCGTTGAATTTATATGAATATTTATATTATATATTCATAAGAATTAGAAATAATTGGTTGTATATTCAAGTTTATGATTAAATTCTTTGGGTGCTTTGTATGTAATTGCCCTTTCAAATAATAAAAGATGAAGGAGAATACTGGTCCTTAACAGGCACTTAGTTTAAAGCTTTGTCTTAAAGGAATTGTTTTGACTTAGTATTTATTGGAATGTGTTTTGGTGCATAGTTAGGTTTCAATTGGCTGGCCGTTGAATTTATATGATCTTTATATAATATATTCATAAGAATTAGAGATAATTGGTTGTATATTCAAGTTTATGATTAAATTCTTTGGGGCTCTCAACAGATTTGCATCCTAGCTTATCCATTTTTTTCAATAATTTTGTTATACATTTTGTTGTGATACAAAGACTCAGTGTGAAAATTCAATGCAAAGGAAGAACTTAATTTTCCCTAATTCCTTAATTTTTGTTTATTATAGCAATATTCTTTTTAAAATTCTTCATTCCTTGTAATCACTAACTACATAATAATATCATCACTACAAACCAGTACTATAGAGTTCCCCCTTGAACCCATGTGTTTTATAAATTATTTATGGTGTTCATGATTTTTTTTATATCTAATGTGGAGCATTACTTAGGCTAACTTTCAAATCATACCCTTGGAGCTCTCTTAGACTCAAGCAATTTCATTTTTACATTACTTTTTGTTTGTAATTGAGTTAGTTTCTGATGGGATCTCCGTATATACTTTCTTCTCCAAGTCACCATGTATGTAGGTCTTCTCACATCTAGTTTTTTGTACATTGAGTTTTTGTATCTTTTTGTCATTTTTAATTGCAAAAGATAACCTACAATTTTCATTTTAGTAATCAGAGCAAAAGTTTCATGACAATCAATCTTATAAATTTGAGTATAGTCTTTGGTTGTTAATTTACCTTTCTACTGAATCATCTTATTTATATTTGACTGTAAAGACCCATTTACGTACTGTTGTTTTATTTCCATTTGACTGCTTTATTAATTCCTATGTTTTTATAAGGGCTTCTATTTTTTCCCTTATAGCACTTATCTAATTCATATTATTTAAAATCTTAGAGAATATTTTTGGGGATATAAATGGCATCTAGGTTAGTAAAGAAGGAATGTTGATTATTAGAAAGATTATTGTATGGTAAAAATAAATATAAGGGATGTTTAATAAATGTTCTTGAACATTTAGTGATATGAACTTATTTGATTGATTGGACTTGCTTAGATTGAGATATTTTTTTACTTAATGTGTGATGGATGAGTATGATGCGTTTCTAATAAGCTCAATTTGATTAACAATGACTATTTTGGAACATAGTTGTTTGCTAGGATGAAAAATAACGAAGGATAATTTTGGATTATTTGATTGAAGTCATTAACATGTTGCGCCAGATCACACCCTTCTTGTATCTTCAGCCCATACAGCTTTTGCTTCAGATACAACTTGTTCGTCAGAGATTTAGTCATAAGCTGAGTTTCCAGTTTCTTTCAAACTTCTCCTGGAGATTTCAGATTCATCACGTGATACATAACCTCATCTGCTAGGCATAGTCGTATCGTTGTTGTCGCTCGCTGTTGTAATTCTTCCCAATCTTCATCCTTCATGGCATCTGGTTTTGTTGCTCGCAAAGCCTTCAAGATTCTTTGTTGCGCCAACAGATTGTTTGCCACAATCCGAAGTTACCAGTTCCGTCGAACTTCACCACCTCAAATTTCGCACCAGAAAATGTCATCTAAAAAATGATCCTGCGACGAAACTTTTCTGCAAAAAAAAAAATTCATCTGCAAAATCCTTGCTCATAACTTTTTTTTTTCCAAAAAACAAAGAAAAGCTTTTTCCTTAATTAAGGAATTTTGCTTAATTAAATTTCCTTAATTAAGTTTTCCTTAATTAAATACCTTTAATCAGCTTATTTTTTTTTTTTTAACTTTCCTTCAGTTGGAGACAAATTCATGCACCTTTCTTGTGGAGGGATGGTTGCATTTTTTTTCCCTTTTAAATAGCGTAGTCGCACATTTAATTATTCCAAGGCTCAAGTGCTCATCTATTTTGGGAATATATATGAGCAAGGTTAACATTTTCAAAAGTTTTTTGAATAAGTTTGTTTGTGGAATTAAATTGATAAAAAAATTTGATTAGGAATTCTGTTGTGCTCTTAAACTCAAAATTTTTTGTATTTATATGATTTATGATGTGAGTGATTGTTAAAATTATTTCCCTCAATATTATTTTAGATATTTTTTTTAAAGGAGAGCCTTTATGATGATAAGTGGGTTGTCTTTTTATTGTTCAATTACTCTATTTTATTAGTATCATTTTCTTTTTTTTTTTTAAGTATGAGAAGATAGAACTAAAGTAGTATTTAGCATTGTCAGAACTAACTGTTTTAATTTCAATGCCAAATTGATTTTCTATCATATTAAAAAAGCGAAAAATTAATATGTACATTCCTTGGTTTTTAATAAAAAGTTCCATGACACGCAATCATCGATAAATGACAGATTATCGAGCCCCAAAGATGCTCCTAGAGGATGATCCCTAGATATTTTTATAAATGAGTAAAAAAAAAGAACAAAGGTTTTTGTATCAGTTATTGGAAAATTTATACATTTGTATTTTGCTAGTTTACAAACATTATGGGGAAATTCTTCGATATTGATTTATTTGAATGGCTAAGGGAACACGATTTTGAGAACAACCAATGATCTGTGGCCAAGGCATAGAAGTTAAAGCCTGATTTTATTTCTTTATTTGATTTGTATTTTTTATTGGAGATAATATTGAAGGTTGTATGAAATTTTTTTAGTCATTGGGTTCTTCAAGGTAATAGAGACTATCTTTTTCTTTGGTAAGCCAGTTGTCGTTATTGTGCCCTATTCCTGATAGAAAAAATATTGAGGATAAAACACAACACTACACTTGGAGTCCTTAATAAGCTTTTGAATGAAATATCAAGTTAGTAATTAATTTAGATATATGAATGACTTTTCAAAGTGCAAGTTATTTATTTATAAGAATATCTCTTTAACTGGTTACAATTATTAAGGATCAGTCAATTATGATTATTATTATTATTTTTTTTTTTTTGCTTTGATAAATAGAATAAATTTATGACATCAGTTTTTTACATGATTTTTAACTCTAAAATCAATAACCCTGGAATTGAAAATGGTCATCTTTGAGACTTTAAAGGTCTGGGAAGGGGTAATACTCGAGAATGAGTGTACGCATATTTGTTGTATATGTATTTTTCTGGTGTTCCTAGCAAGCTTTTTTTGTCTTTCTATGCCTTGTAAACGACCAAATTTTCTTCTTTTTTTAAAAAAACTTGCTAACCAATTGTTGCTATTTAAATAGTTCTTTTCATTCAACCAATATGTTGAATGAATATTTTGCAACTCTTCCATTTATTTTAAATTGTATTGCTTAGTTTTAAGAGAACCCTTAAGGTAATGGGTATTATTATTATTATTCATGTGGAAGAAAATTGTAATTTTCTTTTTTGGAAAAGAAGAAAAAAAGGAAAGAAGCAGGACAATAAAACTATGAGGGTTATAAATATAGGACCAATTTGTGGCAATATAATGATGACGTTGCAACAATAGAAAATGTTTTGAACAGGTAGATTTGTGAACAAATTGAGTCGGGCTAAGTTAGAGGCTATTTGTGCTTGAGCTCCCTTACCAAAACTATGTTCAAGCACAATTCAAGCTTGATTCGAGCATTTGTGACGGTGTTAAAGCCAAATTTGTTTGGGCTCGGTTTAAGCTCTACTCAAATTTGATTTATTATTTTATTAACAAGCTTAAACAAGCAGCTTATTTGAAAACATAAGAGTCTTGCCTAGAGAAGTCTATTGAGTTTTAACTAGCCAATTTTATTAAAGCTTAAATAATGAAAGCTTAATTTAAGAAGTTTTAAACCTTTTGAAACTTTATTAACATTTTTTTAAAATATGATTTCAAATAGCTTCTCAAAAGGCTACATCGGTTACAGGCTTAACAAGTTAGTTTTTTACAACGCAATATCAACAACAACACACATTTATCCTACTAAGTGGGGTTAGCTACATGAATCATTTTTTCTCTATTGTGTCTTAGTAAGTGTCATATTTTCATTTAATTCTAATAAATTAAAATCATTTTTTATATAACATGCCCAAGTCTTTTTAGGTCTACTTATACTTTTCTTAGCGTAAAGTCAAATCTAAAACATTAGTTCCTAGTGAAAAATAGATGGAATCAACATTCCCAGAGTACACCCAGAGGAAAATCCAAGCCGATACCGTTGGAGAAGACACTAGTTCCTAGTGAAAAATAGATGGAATCAGCATTCCCAGTTCTATCCCCGTCAGGAAGTTTTTCAAGCGCTATGGATTTGGGCATATTAAATCAAATTGCACAACCAAGAGATAATCCCTTTCACGGATCATGGAGCAGTTGAAGAAATGAACGATGATATGGTAGACACGAAAGAGAGTAATGGCACAATGGAGGAGTACCAGTTGTCAACCAACAAGGAAGAGACATCATTGATTCCAGTTGAACCTAGAAGAGAGATTCTGATTGAGTTAATAGTAACCGTTCTAGAAAGTAATGAGTTTGATATAATGGGTATTCATGCAAAATATAAGGTTATAGTTCTGCAAACTATATTTTTGCAGACTTTCGGAGAAGCATCAACGAGATTGGCATTGGATAACCGAAAGAGTCATTAGTTTAAGGAGTCGATACTAGACACAGGGTAACATCAGATTAGAAGATTTCAAACCTTTTCAGATATATAACCTTCCTCCTGAGTTGCCACTACTGAGGGAGTTTCAACTCACCAAAGATGAGATTTTGAGTTTCTTCTGGAAGATTATATGGCGTGTGCCCACCAATAGGTGGCCATTTAGGAGGAATGAACCACAACTTCGGAAATTGTCTTAGGAGCTCGGTGAGAAAGAAAATTCTTTAATGAGATCTAGGTCCTACCAGAGTAGAAAAGAGGTATCTTTTGCGTGGTTGTTAATGAGTGTTTTCCATTGTGTCACGGATTTTAGTCCAGATTTAGTTCCTCCAGACGACTTTGTTTATCAAATACACTCTACCGAGTATGAGTGGAAGGAAAAATTACGTATTTAATGGCTCTGGAGTTACTTCAGAAAAATCTATGTCGATATACGGCTCTAGCTCAGGTTGTGTCAAAAGAAGATAAATATTTATTCTATCAGGGTGTGTTTTGGAATAATAGAACCCGTAGGATTGACTTACCAAGAGATTACGTCATTTCCACTATCCTCATTTGGGTTGATTTGACGCAATAGTACAATGAGACAGAAGCTTCGATGGATAATGTCAAAATTCTCCCAAATCCTGGAGACTGACATCGAGCGAGACGTGTAGTCATGGAAGCCTTAACGTCAATCCTGCGATTGATGTGTGATGCAGGAAGCCCGATGACAAAAACATATCCCGCATGACATGGATCATGGAAGCGGGATCGCATCCCGCACGCAATCGTTTCCGCGCAATCCATTCTTTTGTCTGGACCGAACCGCTTCAGGTTTTCTTCATTTAACAATTGAGTATTTATAAAAATTTCATGATTATTTAATTGGTTAATCAAACTAACATGAACGAGCTGTTATTGAGCCAAGCCATGGAGTAACTTATCAAACGCTCAGTTTAGTTGTAACCCTAATGAAAGTGCAGTGAGTACTGATGAAGGTTGCAATTATAGATAAAATAGCGTAAAGGGAAGCGAGTGCAGCAGTGAAGGTCATAGCATTGTGGTGATAAAGCAATAATGGCAATAATGAAAATACAATGAAGAAAATCCTAGAGCTTTGATAGCATTATAAGAATGGGAGATAATTGATTGCGTATTTCATTCTTAACATTTGTGTAGTATACAATCCTAGCAGAGCTTCTACAAATTTTTTGAGAAATCATGAAAGATCATCATTTTTATTGCTAAAATATTACCTCATAGTCTATTCAATATAATCATCTGAAATAATCAAACCTTATTGTTTTCCTCACACCATTTTACTAATTGGCCAAACAAATTCATATATAAAAGTTGTAAGTGGTATGAATATAAAAACAGTATTGTTGCTTGTGAAAATAGTATTGTTGCATGCATCACAAAGATGATCCTCTTCAAAATCATTTTTTGGTAAGCCATTAAAAAGATTATGATGTGAAATATTCCTGATGGTGTATAATGGCATATTTGTGTCCCCCATTCCGATTTTCGGGATTATTAACATGAGTTTTGAGCATCTGAGTTAATTCTTCTATAATATTCACTCTATATTTCTAGTCATGCAGTGATAAAAATCAGAATTAGACCAACTATGTTATATACTGTGGATTCTAATGTTGTGCATTAAAATTCACCAATAGTGAAGTTGGATGCAACAACCATGAAAATGTTTAAATGTATTATAAATTAAGAATGATGAACTGAGAAAGGATTATAATGGTGTGATTAGTGTAGTGGCAGCCATTGAAGAAAAGATAATGAAGAAGATATTCAATTGATTTGGCTAAATATAACAGAGTCGTTTATGCACCTGGTAAATACACATCAGGGATAAAAAATGATAGATGAAAGGTAACACGACTAGAACAAGTGCGAAAAGATTTAGGTGGAATTAATTTTAAGGAAGATTTACTTACCACTCAATTCTTATGTATTTACATATCTAAAGCCTAAACTTCAATTTTGACACATATGCCGTATTACCTTGCATGAAAAGCTGTATATCACTTTTTAATAGTTAACATATGGTATGTTTTTTTATGTGATTTCAAAGATTTGGGCTGTATAACTGTAAAAAAGCAAAGTTTAGGTGCTAGATGTGTGAATACATAGGAATTGGCTGTATGTATGTAAATGTCCCTAATTTTAACCCCAGTCATCACAAATGGCAAATGAGGTTTCATAAACCTCCCGAATTCCTATAAAAAAATAAAAAGAAAAACTGGAGAAGCATCAATTTACTGGGCAATTTCACATGGCAGACAATGCATTTGCTCATTTTGCTTGAAAAACAACCATGACATGCTATATTAGATGTTCTAATCCATTAATGTCATCAATTACTGCTAATTCTTTGTATCTTGTTGTTTGAAACAGGTTCCTTTGTTGTACGTATAAAAGCTTGACTTGCGCTTGCGCCGAATGATGCCTTGTTTAAGGTTGGGAAGAAGACACAGATTTACATACATACCAGTTAATTTTTATGCCTTTACATATTTAATAACTAAACTTTAGATATATGTGTGTGTGTGTGTATATATATATGCACACACACACACAACCAAATATATGCGTGAAAGGTATATATCTCTTTAAAAAAATATGAAAGGTATTTTTGATGTGATGTGAAAGATTAGGGTGCTACATACCTAAATATTAAAATTTAGGTGTTAGATATGTAAATATTATTAACTTTGTGGTATGTATGTAGATGCCATTTTTTTTCTTTGTATTATATACTTAGCTGCTGTGTCCTTATCAGTAAATGCCACTCAAATACTTATTAATGATTTTTAACTAAATAGTGTTGCTTGCAGGGATCATCTCATATGTGTGAAGTTAGTCATTTCATGTAAATTTGTTGGATGCCAAAAGCTTGCAGCAGCAGACCAAGTGAGATTTTCATCCATGTGATTGTTCTTATCACTTGCTTAATCTGATTAACTTTACTTCAAATCTTAATCATTATAGTCATATACTGTCATAATAAGTAGTTTTGGTTGGCTTTCGGAAGTTGTGGCACTATTTGATTAGGGAGAGAATATTAGAACTCCATTCGGGCACTAAACTAAATACTGGTATAATATGTACAATATGTACAACATTCTACTTATAGTTTTTGTGATGAATGGATGTAATTTTATGTTCGGAAATATTTTACCATTATATATTTTAGCCTTTATTAGGTTATTTACATTTGAATGGTCAAGTTATTATTATTATTATTATTAACTCAAATTAACAAGGTCTCATAATATGTATGTACATATATGATTCATTGTGTGTGAAAGATCTGGCTCATTAGTGCGGTCTCTGGCATAAGTCCCTCAGGTCGGGGGTTCGAATCCCGTGATGTGGACTCTTCGAATCAGAATCAAGGACACCGGGTTTTCAATTCATATGAGGGGATCGATATTTGTTGTCCACTAGATCATATATATATATATATATATATATATATATATATATATATATGCTTTATACTTTTATTATTTTTATTTTTGTACATAAAATAAATTAATTTACCTTCTTTAAATACTCGATAACTTCTAGATGAGTTGATAAAACAGCCGACATCACTTTGACGGAATAATCTTATTCTCCGGCCTTATCCTTTCAAAATGGGGGGGAATGCTTTATTGCAGTTACATTTAGCTAAAATAATATGATTCTTTTTTAGCTATAAAAAAATGAGAGATTTAATTATTAGAAAATATAAAATATTATAATTGATTGATTTATATTTAAAAAAAGGCAGTATGCAATGTTAGAGACTATATATTTTGCCTGGTGACCTGTTATTTAGCATTATATCCAAAGGTTTTTATTATTTATTTTATGGCCATCGATAAATTTAATTTTTTGCACTTACATGCTGTCCCCTAATTGATCGATGTGCACATGAATTGGAGAAAAATCTGCATACATAAGAAGTATGCAGCGCTGCGTACATCTTACATACGCGTTATACCTTTGTAATCTCTCTGTAATCTACCTGTAACTTAGAAATATATGAAAATAGAAACGTGGAATTACTAGAAGGTACAAATATGTTACAGATAAATTATAGGGGATATAATGTGAATATAACTCCCTAATATCCTCTAAATAACCTCCTTGACATACGCAGCGTTGCATACGTAAATTTTTTTAAAAGCAATAAAGAGGCTTGTACCCGCATGCCACATAATTCTTGTATATCTAATTCCCAATTTTTTATATTTACACAAAATTCAATTTTTTAACTTAATAAAAATATCACCTTTAATAACTTCCTTTTATAAAAAGATTATCATCAGATATATAAATATGTAAGACTTATGTATACCGTATGTAAACTTTTCTACAATATTAAAACATTAGAATGAATCCAAATGACATAAAGAAAATAAGTACAAATGTTTGATTCAAAGTTCTATTCCCAATGCGGCACGCACATCCAGCATGCATGCAGCTGGCTTCCAATATGATAAGACTTCCAATTTCATACCATTCAAAATATCATTAGTAAAAAGAATTATCCAAATTCTAGATGAAGTTCAAAATACTTTTTGGGCAGTTACATGCATTGCACCTGAAACATTGCTGTTTATAAATCTACTCAATTTCACAAAATCTCACCTAAATATCAAACATATAAAAATTTCAACCAATAATTTTCATTTCTATCAATTTTTTAATAATGGCATGTGTCGGTGTATCGAACAAATATTACGTCCAGAGTTCGGATGTAGAGATACATCTGGAATCCAATGAAGTCATTTCATGTGGAGGTGATAGAAAAAAAAAAAAAAATTGATTTAGCACAAAGGAATATTCCCCCGTGTTATTCTGAGTTATTCATATATTTTTGTCATGATATTTATGTATTATTGTGTTTTGGGAATATTTCTGATATTATAATAATACAATAACAGATCAATATTATCACAATAATACTTAAATAATGCAGAATAATACGGGAGGAATATTCTCTTATATTATCGGGCGGAATCACAAGAAAATGAGTTTTTTTCTCTTGTCAGCCCCGTGTGAATGTGATTTATTAGACTCAGAATATTACTCTACTTCCAGAGACTGAATGTAATAATTTTTCCACATTGACTCGAAAATTCAAATCAGACTTGCTGTCCAAATGACACGTCAGCATAAAAAATTATTCATTAATAAGGAATAGAGCGAAACAGCTGGGTAATACCTCATAGATCATAGATATAGGCTCTAAATTTCTGAAGGAAATATTATATATGGATTGTTCATAATGCATAATTTTAGAAAAAAAATTTTCCTTGAAATTTTTTGACAGAATTTTATAGCAATTCACAAATATGTATTTGAAATATCTCAATTCTATGGCCTCTTAAG
The DNA here is from genome assembly GCA_003013225.1 of Phalaenopsis aphrodite. Taxonomy (NCBI): domain Eukaryota; kingdom Viridiplantae; phylum Streptophyta; class Magnoliopsida; order Asparagales; family Orchidaceae; genus Phalaenopsis; species Phalaenopsis aphrodite. Next base: position 87,234 of record NEWO01000186.1, on the reverse strand, counting down.
TGAAAAGTGTAAACTCTCTTAGGGCTGTCAAAACGGCTCGTTGTTCGCGAACAGCTCATGTTCGGCTCCTTAAAAAGCTCGTGTTCGGCTCGTTCTCTAAGTTAACGAGCCGAACACAAACAACATGATTAAATATTTGTTCGTTCGTGTTCGGCTCGTTTTAACTCCAAATACTACTAATCAATTATATATATATATATATATATATATATATATAATGAGTAGTATTTTAAAAAAATTAATTGACTACATCGCTACATAGATTTATAATCAATTAATATTATTAATTAAGAAAATAGAATAAAAATTATTAAATTAGATTCAAATGACGTTTTAAATCTTGTTTCAATTATTAACATCTTATGACTAAGTGATTATTGTAGTCAAAATGACTCTTTGTTCGTGAACGGCTCGTGTTCGGCTCGTTAAGCACACGAATAGAACACGAACGCACTTTCTGAGAACGAGCCAAACACGAGCTGAGCCTAGGCTTGCTCTTGTTCGGCTCGTTAAGCACACGAATAGAACACGAACGCACTTTCTGAGAACGAGCCAAACACGAGCTGAGCCTAGGCTTGCTCTTGTTCGGCTCATTTACACCACTAAACTCTCTCATGTTGCGTGCTAAATTTAGAAAATATACATTCATTACTCGATGCGAGTATTACTCCTAACTGAAAGAGAGCATATATGTTCATAACATGACGTTTTATGATTGGTCGTCTAGATGTGCATTATTTTGTGGAATATGTTCTCAAACAAGGAGGTTGGATGCTGCTACTATAGCATGTGGTTATTTATTACATAAATATCACATAATATTTATATATTTACATATTTAACATTCAAAATTTGATATTTATTTTCATAACAATTTAGTATAATAAATTTAAATATATTGTAGTATTATTATTTAAAAAAATAATAATAATAGTTATATTTTTAATTTGATGTTAAGAATGTAAATTTTATTTTAATTAACATAAATATTTAAATATTAAATATATAAAATTAAAATGGAATTTACATACATAGCACATAATGTGACTGCCACATTTATGTCACATACAAAACATGGCACGTAATGATTACAGGAAGTGCTATTCTCTTTCTTGTGCCGGAAAGCTTGTGTGGGGCCCAACAGAGGATGACGATACTGTTCCAGGTTCTTCTTAGAAATAAAATATGCTAATAAAGCTAATTAAAAAAAAATTACATAAATAGCACCTAATTATTATGCATTTACATATAAATAATTATGCGCCACATCTTCTCAATTAGGCATCGTTTAACAAAACCCGCATTTCAAATTTATTTCACGGACAAAAAGTCTCATATCGGCTAGATGTAGAGTCAAAGAACGATAATTAAGTTCTGGGCTGCCCACCTCTCTTAAGAGTTCTCTTAAAAAAAGAGTTATTTTAAGAGGTGACATACTACATATTATTGGAATACCATTGCTATAAGAAAACTATTTCAAAGAATTGAATACCCAAACGAAACATTTGTAGAGTGGAATGGAGTTTATATAACTTAGTGTAGCATATTAAATGTGTTCATTAAGGCATGATAAATAACATTTCATTGATTAAAATTTGATGAAATTTTTATATTTTGAAAAAACTTACAATTGAATCAATAATTTTCATAATCAAATATGACTTCAATTTTCATGGTCAAAATGATGATTAAAGTCGATGTTGTGTCCGGACTCCGAATTTCTTCTCATTGCGTGTTAAATTTGAAATATTTTCTTAAATACTCGAGTGTTAAATGAACAAGTTCGAACGAGCCTCAACATTTATTTAAGGCACGTAAACAAATTCGTTAGGATGGTCAATCGAAGCTCGGCATTGAATTATTTAAAATTCAAATCAAATTATAATTAAAAATTAATTTTAAATTAATTTTTATATTATTCATATTGAGAAATTTATACGAATTTAAAAAAATAATAATAATTAAATAGATTAAAAATTATTGGGGTCATTTGCATAAATACCACCCAATTCCTATGTGGGTAAGGTGATACGTATGTTGAAATTGAAATTTAGGATGTTAGATATGTAAATATATAGGAATTGAGTGGTGCGGATGCAAATCTTCCAAAAATAAGTTTAAAAATCTACTCCTAAATTGAATGGATTTTTCAGTTTTGTTTAAAACCATTTAAAATAAAAATAATTATTTTAATTATTAAGATGAGAAATTTACTATTCATGTACATTACTAATTAATAAATTTGGGTTCTGTTGCATACTTATTCGTGGAATAGTGGTCGAGGGTGTAATCTTTCATCGTGATGTCACGTGTTTGAATCGTGTATATTAAACGAGCTGCAGTGACTGCAGGCGGGAAAAGCTGTCGTGAAAGTGATATTTTGCAAAATTTTGGGTGCGAGAGAGAAAATATAACATCGGTCGGCCTGCCCATGTATTTACGAGTATTTTGCCTTTGGATTGACAGACTAATAATTGATGAAGAAACAATTCTCATGGCTGCCAGCGTAAGAGGTTATATTTAGAAATCTTTTAAGCTAAATGTGGCCACATTGATTTTTCTTTCTTTAAAAGTTCTCTATATGACATTTTGGACTTCTTGCTTTGTCCTCTAGACATCTTCTAAGATAGTTATGATCTTCCACCCATTTTTTATAAGGATTCCACTTATGTGAGTCAAGTTGAAGGAGTAAGGTTTTGCCTTCTTTAGAGTATATCATTTAACTTTGTAAGTCATGCATCTTTTATTCTTATTTAAGAAAAAAAATTGATGTCATTGTGAATCATCATAATTATTTTATGCATCATTCGTTCCTCTTTCAGTTGATCCTCTTAATCGAATAATGTCACGAAGAAAAGATAGAAAGTTATTTCATCATATAAAATTGAAGTTTCGAATGGATTTAGGCTTTTGACATTCACCTCACAGTAGTTATCAAAATAGGTGGGCAATGGTGATCGACATGCATGATTCTTGATTAATCTGAAAATCTTGAACTATTCATACTTAATTTATTTGATTTTTTAACACTCCTCATTCAACCTCTCATTATTGATATAAAGTTAAATATGATATTTTTTTACTAATATATTCTCTACTAAATGATGACCATTTAATACTTATAGGCTTTTTGTGGCTTATTGAATTGCTTCTCCATCTTTGAATTGAATTCTTCGTTTCCCTTTATATATATCTATGCCTTCTCAAGTATTTCAACCCTACTCTTAGGATCTACCATTAACTTAATTAAAAAAACAAATATATAGGAAGTTTAAGGAAGGTATCACTGAAACACTTCAAATGGAGTTATAGAAGTATATATTGCTTTATTGAAGATAAATTGGATGTTATATAGGTTTTCATCACATATATTCAAATTTTAAGAATTAATTTTCATGATAATTTTCTTGAATAATCTCATAATGATCACTATATAGATGAAAACTTAAGTTTAGGGCACCTAACATATTGATTTCCATAACTTTTAGGAAAATATAGTTCAAAGCCTATTCAAATATTTATAAAAGTGACGAGATGCATCTTCTCCCGTGGTTCTTTATCTACAAATCATAAGCATTATCATTTTCAATTCAAAAATTTATCAATCACAATAAAAATATAGAAATGAACACCATATTGCATCAGTATGCCTCCAATGAATTTCATGAGGGGTCATGTTGGCGCTATTAGTAATGTGTATAATAAATTGTGTCAACTTTAAAGCATCATGTAGAGGTGGAGCACGCATTGCTTCAATATTTTGGTTATATCAACCTACATTTTTTGCTACTACATGTAATGCTTTAAGTTATAATCTTTGTCACCATCAAAAGATTTTTGTCTTCCTTTGAAGTGTACACTTCTTTTGTCCACTTTATCTGATGGCTAACTTTAAAGACATAATTTCAATTTTTATAGAGTATCCATCCTCTTGGATTTCTTTAAATAATCTCTATTTTTTATTAAGCTTGTAGATATTAAGATTATTCACATGTTGTATGTCGATCTTGTTATGTCTAAGTTGAATTCTTACAATTAAATATGTCATCCACTTTGTATGTCGATCTTGTTCGAGCTTGGACTATTTTTTGTAGCTATTATAAATATTTGATCATTTTAAGCCATTATTTTTTTTTTAATAGATGAGAACACCAATATGCAACTCCTAAGTGAAATGAATGAAGTTTCTTATCATGTAATGGATAATTCTTCTAAGCAACTTTGAGCATCTCAAACTAGTATGGTACTACATATCCCTCTTTTTGCATTAAAACTACCTTAAATGCATATTCGAAAGCATAAAGCTTGACTTCAAAAGATCTTTGAAGATTTTAAAAGACAAGTACTAACACTTTAATTACCTTACCCTTATTTTGACAGCAAGTTAATTTATTTTCTTGTTTCATTTCATGAAAAAAATTATCACTTTTTCTTTGAAATTACCTTCATAAGGAAGTCTGAATTTGATTGACTCATTGTTAGTTTATGTAGCGGCCACTATTTTTTCTTCGACACTCTTCTTCAAATTTTGTGAAAATTTTTTTTTATTAAACTTCTAGCACTTTGCCCTTTCATATCCAAAAATCTAGCAATGATCACAATAAATATTATTTTTGAAAGAAGAAGCTATCCTGAAGTTAATTACTTTTAGGTAAAGTATTTTATCTTCATTTCTTTCGGATGATCTTTAGTCCCATTTCTTATTGTCATAAAAAAGATTGCCCGTGATTTGATTTGTTTTAATGGCCATGATAATCAAATTTGCTTGATCAAAGTCTTTGATATGAGTAAATGTTCATAAAAGATATAATGATACAAACTAATTTTGTACTTCATTAATATTAAAATGTTTTCTAGCATCACACCAATTATCAAGGCCTATGTTGTGAACTTTATAGTATATTTGTTCAGGGTTTAACCTTATCATTGCCAAAAAAATTTCCCCATCCACATTTCTTCTTTATACCCCCATAAAGTAAAATTTTCTCTAGATAATATTCCAATACACATGTTGGTAATGAGTTTTCCATTAGAGCAATGCAGGCTTAGTGAATTTGAATTGAACAAACAAAACAATCTCTTAAATAGAATGCCCATTGAAATTGAGCAAGCCTCAAGTTATCCACTCATGTAACATCAACAAAACAACATAAAGACAGTATATCAATTTAGCTTAAATATGAAAAGTCCAGTTTCATCTTTTAAAAAAAATTTCAAGTCTCTAGTTTTCATCCTAATTTTAGTCATCTTCTTACTAGTTAGAGTAGTCATCAGATTATCATTGTTATAACAAGATAATACTCTCATGGGATTGTTCTTTCATGTAGAATGAATTCAATGTTGAAACTTATTTGCTCATCATCTCCATCATCATGTGCTTCTATTGTTGACAGAGTACAATTTCATTAATAATTTTACTAATGTTTTCTCCTTATTCAAACGATATCATAATATGCTCTTTTCTTCTTTTTCTTGGAAGGTTTAAGGCAAATGTTGATTTTTTTATCTTCTTATAGTCACTTTTAATCAAACTACACAGACAGACAGATATATATATATATATATATAATTTTTATCTTCTTATAGTCACTTTTAATCAAACTACACAGACAGACAGATATATATATATATAATTTATGTTAAATATATATCACTATTTTATCTATGCATGAAATGATATATTTCATTTTTTAAAAATAAAAAAATTGATATTTTTATGTGCTATTAAAAATAAAGATGTGAAAAAATAATTTTAAGCCTTAGATGTATAAGTACATAGGAATAGAGTGAAAGGCATCAAGTTTCTGTGCCATTAGCTGAATCATACACTTCCTCAAGGAAGGAGAAGCTTAAAGCCATAGGATAACAATATATCATACGTGAATAAAGAGCTAAGCTGTAGCAATAAATCTCGCCAGCTATTTCCTTCCCCACTTAGCAAAATATATATTAAATTCTCTAAAAGTTCTGAATGATAATACTTTTTAATGAATGAAACTGTTTCATGGCAATATCTAATATATATTTATAGAATGGTCCACCTCAGCATGCTGTGCCTCATTCCTCACCCACCTACTCCATTTTGATAATCCTCCCTGCCCCTACTTATTCCTCACATTTATTATTCTATCCTCCTATAGAAAAAGTATTGCATTAGAACACCTGCATCAGGTGTCCAATAATAGAGTGTCACATGACAACCCAAACTCGAATCGTGCATGTCACCGGACCCAAATTGCCACGTGGCCCCTGTTATTGGACACCTGATGCAAATTTGCATCGGGCGTCCATACAATAATTTCTCCTATAAAAACCCACTATCTTTCTCAACATTCCTCTTCACTTCAACTCTCTCTCTCTCTCTCTTGTTCTTTGCTTTCTCTTTTTGTGCTCCACTTTATCTGCATCCATGGTTTTTCCTAAAGCTTTTCTTGGCTGGATCTGTCTGGTTTTTGTGATACTTCATCTTGCAGATGGAGGAGAAGAGAATGGCGGACCTAAGCTTGTAAGATGAAATCTATCTTTGCTATATAGTTTTATTTTTACAGTTCTTGTTACGGATGTTGATTACTTTGATGTGTGTAACAATTTGATGCAATTATTTAATTAATATTGTATATATGTAATAAATTTATTTTCTCTCTCTCTCTCTCTCTCTCTCTCTCTCTCTCTCTCTATATATATATATATATATATATATATATATATATCACTCTGCGTGCCGCAAGCCGTGGTTTGTTGCTTGGTGAGGTTCACTGTAAGTCCCCTCCGGTTACGGGTTTGATCTCCAGTGGCGATGGGTTCTTGAATATTTAAGCACATGACGCAGGCTCTTATCATAAGTCTAGCGCATGAGAAATCGGTTTTCAGGCCTCTGTCAAATACCAATTTTCTTTAATATATATATATATATTAATGTAAAATAGCACTTGAGGGTTGAGTTTCTTTTTTTGGATCAAATATTGTTTTCTTATATAAAATTGAGCACTATATATTCGGATGCATAGATTTATAGAAAAGCTATACAGCATTCCTAATTAATTCAACTTTGTCATTAATTGCTTGACAGTACTGCCATCATTTTTTCAAACCACTAAAATAAAGTCACTTTGAAATTTCAGCTTTATTTATATCAAATATTTTAATCAATAAAGTAATATAATCCTAAATAAAAAAAGCTAACAGTTTTCATTTCCATATAATAATATCGATATGATTTTCACATTAGTTTTGAAATTAACAGATAATTAATTAAACAACTAATAATCACTTATCTTATTATTTTGCAGGTCGATCCTACTCAGCCATGGTCTCTCTTGGCAAAAATAGGTTAAGTTTTTCACCAAGCCGCTGGCTCTCCATCAATACTTGTCAGATAAGAGAATGGTTGTCGATGATGTAACATTGAAATTTATTAATCGTGAAGTTAAATCTTGCCAAGCACTTTTTTAAACTGAAAACTAGCCTTAATTTTCATATCCTGCATCATACACGATACATATATTTTCTCGATCAAATTTTTATATTTAAGAGATTGCAAATACAACTAAATGGGTAGAATTTTACC
>NEWO01000186.1:16080-63269 GCA_003013225.1 Phalaenopsis aphrodite | reverse complement strand
GAGATCCTTAAAGAACTACCACCAAGAAAGGAGAAAAATCATCTGATAAGGATGGAGCCAAGGACAAAGCCGTCAGTCATGAAGTCTCACTATATGACACCCCTCCCCTGTACCACCAAGAGAAAACCTAAGTTTGTCAAGAGCAAACAAAGGAAGCTGGTCCAAGTGCTAAGGGGAAACCGCAACGAGGGCATCTTGAAAAGTGAGAGAGTGTGTCACGTTCTGCCATCCTCTAAAAATTGGAAAGGCAAGCATGTGATGGAAGATTCTAGAGAAGATCATAATGTAAAGAGCAATTCAAGGGATTCTAGAAGATTTCACCCAATTCTAGAGAATATGAGAAGGAAAGCCTCCAATGAGAAATCAAGAATAACCTAGAAAGTTCTAGGGCTATGTATGTATAGTAGATAAGTCTCTGAAAACTAGGCTATTCTCATGTAATTTAGAAGTTTCTCTTGGGTTTGGAGGGGAATATAAATAGGAATCTCTCCCCTCCTTTGTGAGCATTGAAGAAAACCTTCCAAGCTTCCAAGCATTCAAATGTTGTAATCTTTCTTTCTTATTGAAGTATTTCTTTCTCTAATTATTCTTCTTATTCTTCTCCCAAGAGTGTTTTGTGCTTACAACTCCAAGTGTTGTGAGTAATAGGTTGATTTAGTGCCAAAGAAGAGCGTTAAGGCTGCACGGGTGACTAGAGATAAGTTAGTCCGTGACATTATGCTTTGCTTTACAAGGGATTAAAAATTTCACCTAGCACTCTCATTTTTAAACATTGTCTGTGGGCGCCAAATATAAAGAGTCAAATTATTTTTAAGAGATGTAAAAATGAAAGCCAAACCTTCATTTATTGCCTCATTTATGATGTCCATAAACCGGTGAGAGTCGAGTTCTCGATTGGAACAGATCATAGAACAAAAGAGCCTACAAAGAAACCAACAATTAATGATTTTCCAGATGGTAAAAGCTCATAAGTGAGTTTATCATATTGCAAACATTTTAAGCTGCAAAACACCAAAGCACTAGAAAAAACAAGTAAACTCAAATTTGTTTACCTGTCCATATTACCCTTGTATTTTGTGTATAGATCCTTCAAATCTTTTTTCTCCGAATCTGATCCCCGGTAGTTTGCCTCAAATTCTTCAATATCAGCCTCCGTAACCTAAATTCATGAAGAAACATTTCTAAATAACGAATAAATGAAATTTGAGAATCGAATCATAGAATTGATACTGCAAGCAGGAAAATTTTCAGAAGTACCCTCTTATAGATTGATCGGAAGTACTCTTGAAGATTATCAGCTGCATTTCCTACAAGCATCTGATTGATAAAACAATTATGATCAAGGTATGGCTTTGCTGGGAATGAGTTAAAATCATATGAAAGAAAACGCTCTAAGAATTTACATCATCATCAACCAAACCAGTCTGATCATATAGAGCTCTTTTATCCTCATCACCTAAAATAGATATCACCTTCTGCAAAAGCTGAAATTTCTCTTTTGCTTCCTAGAAAAGGAAAAAAGTGGTTAGAGAAAAGGCAGAAGGCATTGCAATAAATAAACAGGTACACTGTAAGCATAGGCAGCGCTGTACATCATCTCCAGGATTCTTATCAGGATGAAGCCGGAGAGCCAACTTGTAGTATGCCTTCTTTATTTCCTGCTGAGAAGCTGTTCTTTCCACACCCAATATCTGAAAGTAAACAATAATCTCAGGTTCAAGGTTCTGAACACAACTTAGTTTCAGATTTCACTACAGGAATACAGAAAAACGCCACAAAAAAAGTAACAGATTAACAACAAAAAAGTCACCTCACAGAGTTTTGATATGTGGATTGTAGAAACTTAATTTCAACACTTTTTAGTTTTTCTTAATGCCTTCACATTCATGTGAATTGTAGAGCTTAATTTCAACAAGTTTAGGACGGTTCAATATTCAAAATTCATTTTGTTGGGATAAGGCTAATTACGACGATGACTTTTCACTACATTTCGATATTTCTTATGTAATTTTTAATAAAATACTTAAAAATACAATATAATATTATAGGTCAAATATACAACATATTGGAAGTAAAGGATGCTTCTGATTTTGTACAAGTAAACTGAAGTTTTAAATATGAGAAAAACAAACCTGCCCAATAAACAAAACATAGGCATGCTGGGGCATGGCAAATTTTCTTGGTAATCAATATGAATAAAACCAAACCAATTAATTTGGGCCAATTGTAACAAGTTATGGTTTAAATCTAGCTCCTCAGATAGAAAAAAACTCATAATAAAGAGTTCAATCAAGAGTCCAATTCCCACTAGCCAAATAAACAGGAATCATCCAAAACTAAAACCTCAAAGGTTAAGAAACTCATATTAAAACAGAAAGAATAATAGAAGCCTAAAATGCCAAAATATATGCTTGATACATGTATCCTATATTATGAATGGTTGCATGCTAATTGCTGAAAACGTAAGCATCCCCAACTACAAAGGGAATAACCTCCAATATCAATTTCAATCAAAATAGCTAATGCTCACCCACCAGGCTAAAATCAATCAAAATTATATAACTGATAAATACTTGATTTTTTTGCCTGATTTTAAACTGTTCAAGATTAATATAAATCTAAAATAGCTACAACATACCGCCAAAACTTAAACCTATGATAGAAAAACGCTAACAAAGTAAAGTAAGTGAACAAATGACATTAGGAAGCACTTTAGATGTGATTTTGTAGCATATTGAGACAAAGCTTATTTTCTATTAGAAGGGTTTCATCTAAATACTCTTATGCAGTATACTAAACAACAAAATAAATTGGAAATCAAATAGGAGAGTCATCTATATCATATTCTACCATCAATTGTAGTTCTGTAAATATGAGCACTAGAACTATGCAATGTCATGGCATATTTTGTCATGCTAAACCTGAGTACTGCCTACGACAGAACTTCATATGTTTTATGGCAAACTATTTGAAATGTAGTTGCAAATAAAGTAATCTATAGTTCATTGGGAACAGTTAGTCCATTTATCATGCATATATAGAGCACAAATTATAGAATAATTAGTTAGATTTGCTTCTGAATTTGAAAAATTGAGAGTTGTGTTAGGTAGTAGACAACCAACATAAATTATTTCTCAAAAAAAAAATCATAACATAAATCATTTAAATCATTGTGTAAATGTGAAGGCATCCTTAAGAAGCGATGTGTTGCAAGATATGAATACAGTAAAAAATGTACAAGAGACACTACACCGGCGCACAGTGTAAGTGTTTAATAAACAATAGTTTCCACATCATGGACAGATGCAGGCAAAAAAGCTAGTCTAAAAAGCTAATATTAGAATGAGATCTTGGATTATGAGTATTCTCCCAGGTAAATTAATGAAATTAATAAATATGGTAATTCATAGAAGATAAATATCTTATGCATTCAAGAAACTAAGAGTGCATTTGAGTCGATTGTTGTTTTTTTAAAAAACGATTGTGAATTTATTTCCCACAACTGCAGTTAAAAAACTGTTGTTGGAAAAATAATGAGATTGTTTAGCTAATCTGTTATGTTGTAGTTGTTTCTGATGAAAAAGACAGTTATACCCTTATAAATATAAATTAGCTGAATAACTTCGATTTTCAAAAAATTATAACAAAATAACAAAAACAACTTCAACAATACAAAAAGCATGACATGAGTCAAAATTTCTTCAATACATTAAGAGTAAGTCAACATTTTATACATAATATTACAATAATAAAAATCAGAAAAAATAAGTAATAATATTATAATAATGTTTGTCTTCATGTCCAGATAATCTCGCTTTTGAGATAATTTTTTGTCTATAACATCTCTCCCGCCTTGTTCACTATTTAGAACAAACACATCTATATCATCAATCATCAAAACCAACAAATATCATGTATCATATTTATAAGACAACAATAAAATCCCCTCATCTAGCTACCTTTCTTTTTTTATGTACATTATGAACACTGCGTATCACTATAGTAGTACAGAACTCTTGAAATATCTGATAATATTGAACTCATTTTTCCTGATATTATAAATTGACAAATTAAACTGTATATGCAATAAAATAAAAGCAAAAAAAAAGATTAGAGTTCATAATCAGATGAAAAATCATATATAACAAAAAATATGTATCTCTAAAATTATAACCTTAAAAATTAAAATATCAAAATATGAAAAAAATAGATTAATCAATCTTCAATACATCTGAAATAATAAACATGAAAATAAAGACACTATAAAATATTAATTAAATATACTCAAGGAATTCACAAGAACAACTCAATGTCTTCTCTCAACTGTATCATCTTCTGAACAATCTCCTCTTTGGATGTGTTGAAGGCATTCGCATAAGTCTTCCTCAAGTAATGAATAGCATGTTTGACGTTCCAATGCTTCTACAGGCATGCATATTGGATCTTCATTCAAAACTCTAAAATCAACATTGTTCTGTGATTGATGTATCCATATAAATTTATGTAGAGTTGTCTATGTAACAGCTATCTATTTTTATCGGTTTTTTAAGGAATATGTCGACATATCTAGAAATATGACTCATTTCTTCTTTCATACGTTGAATGTTCTCTTGATAACACTTCGTGTTGATGAGTGTCTATTGTTGAAGAACTCATTCCTCCCTCTAATCACTTGGTTATAGCTCTCAAATTTAGAAAGATTGTACCACATAACGGAGAATTGCTTTATGAAACATCTTTGTATGATATATCCTGAATTGATGAAGTGATATTTTCCTAATAAAAACATTATTAATACATCTCTTTAAATGTAACATTTCAATTATGATCATGAATATGCTAACCGGGTGAAAAAACTGAAAATTTGTATGCATGCCATCGAGTGGCAAATTTTAAAATGTGGCTATCAAGAGCACTCGCCTTTCATCTAGTTATTAAGAACGTAAAAACACATGTTGATGTCACAGACCGCTAAAACATTTTGTTTTACAGACCAACAGTCACACCGACATTTATGTCATAAATTGCTCCTACACAATCTTATTTAAAATATTTAATAGAATATATTTTTTTTGTAAAATATGCATGAAAATTAAATAGATAAATGAATATATTGAATAACAACGTGTATCTCCTATCGGTATGGATTTCTCTTGGTGTATGCGCAAAAACATAATCTATGAGTTTGACAATAGTGTTTGTCATTCTAACCACAGAGTTAACCCCAATATCAAAACATTTGTTAATCGTCTTTGTTAAGTGACGAAATTGCTCTAAATCACTGTGAATGGACTAACTAAATGACATATTATATTAAATGATAGCTAGTACTTCCTTGGATATAAATCGAGACAATTAATATAAATCATAATTACTCTACAACTCAGCTAGTAAATCACCAAAAAAAACTTTCCAATATCTAAAACATACTATGAATTCTCCCTGAATAACCTTGGAACAAGTCACCAATTCACTTGTCACTCACATATGACAATAACACACCGTGTCCTACAAAAATGTATCTGATATTATTAATTGATAAAACAAGATGTAGTAGTTAGAATTGTTGCTCGTTCCAATATCTCTAAAATCTCATCTTCATTTGATGAATTTATTTGATAATTTTATGCACATAAGGATATATTGAAAATAACAAATTATATTATGAGTGAATAACTACAAAAAAAATTACTATAACTAGTTCAAATATACATGTTAAAATGTTATATCAACATATTACAGGATATTCGACATAAAAATTTAAATTATTACATACCAATGATGAAAAGAAATAAAAAATACAAATTAGACTGATTGTTCGAAAAATATTGAAGGTAAAAAATCCTTCGTTCTGACACTATCATCTTGAATGCCTCCAGTTTTGTTCAATCCTCGAGAAGTTTTATGGCAAATAAATATAAAGACATGTCATTAAATATCCGGGACTAGAGTCCAATACCCTAAATAGTAGTGGGAGCAATAAATGTCATGCTGGTGCAGTTTATAACCAGCTGTGAAATCTGCTCAGATAAATGTTAGGCGTCCACTTTTTTTTTATGCTTTTGTATAGAGGGTACGAAGCGCTTGGAATGACTGGATTCATCTTTTTCTCTCTCATGTGATGTTTCCACATGAACTTCATTTGAATGAGCATATTCGGGCTCCTCTAAATTCTGAGGGAAGTCCTGTGTTGCCCAGAGATTGGAGCTCGTGATCACAACAATGAGAAACATAGAATCACGTTTCTCTTCCAATTCAAAGTTTATATTTTTTTTGGCATTGAGCAGGAACTATAATTGATAAAATTAAAATTCAATAAATGTGAAAATATAAAGAATTCATATAACATTTTCTACTCACTAAAATTTTTCTCTCCACTCCTCTGATTTATTCATTATTTTCTTAACAGGATCTCAACCTAATCCAGTTGCTCCTCTATTTAATTCCTTCCACAATTTTCATTTTTTTTCGGTTGATTTCATTTCTTCTTCAACTGTGTTTATCATACAATTTTCTTGTTTTTTATAAATTTTTTTTATTATATTTTTTTTCAACCTTCTTTATTAAAGTGTGTGATTGGTCTATTATCAATTTTGATCTTTTTTTAAGCATGAATCAAAAAATATGATAACGCAGATAAAAACTTTTGAGAAAATATAATTTAGCTTATAATTAAAAAATAATTATAAAATTGAAACAAAATTTAAAAAAGACGGCCAATTGAATTAGAGCTCAGTGAGGATAATGTATCAAAGATTACTTCATTCAAGATCACCAACTGTATCTTACAGAATTTAAGACCAGACAGTATTTTTGGTTAGCAGCCTGATGTGTACTTTAAGATCAATAATATTTGTAGTTAAAAGTGACATGTGTGTTATAAGATCAAATAAGATTTATGGTTATCAGTATCAAGTGTGATGTAAGACTGAATAGTATCCATAATTAATGATTCGATATGTGTTTTAAAACTAGGTAGTATATGTGTTTATTTGTGTAATGTGTGTTTTAAGACCACGAAATATCTGTAGCAAATAAATAGGGACAATTCTTTAAGTAACAATTGTGACAACTATGTTCTTTGTTCTTTTTTTCCATAATTGATCCACATAACATTATGAAAACCAAAGTCATCAAAATCCACGTTACATTTATGAATGCATAATAGTTCAATCAAATCACACCCACAGCCAACAACCACAATGCAAAATCACAACCAAAACTACAAGTCAACACAAACCACAACCATCAATGTAAAGCCACAACCAAAACTGAAACCACCATTTACCATCAGCCAACATTGCAAAACAACATCCACACCCAAAACAAACAACCAACAGAGACCACCAAACCACACCCACAGCCAACGGGCAATAGACACCACCATACCACAAAAAACTTGCATCTACATTACCAACAATTATGCAACATCTTAGACAATTAAGACTTATACCAACAAAGATGAATCTATATTGTCATGATAAGATCAATAAAGTGTATCATTCCATTACAATTTGTTTGGATGATTACCAAAGAACTATAAATATATCCCTTCAACTAACAATATTATTCATAATTTTTTATGTAAATTCACTATAATAAAGTGTATCACTCCATCTTTCTTGTTGCATGAAACTTATAAGAAAGATTTACATGTATATACATACTACTCAATTCACATGTATGTACATATGCAACAACAAAACCTTACTGTCATAACCAGAATGACAACCACAACCACAACCATAGTGAAGATGGCATTGCAAAATCACAACCAAACCCTCTCTATAACCCTCGTGTAACCACAGGTCCACAATCACATAAGAAATACGAGAAGCCCCACACCACAATCACATATACAAAATGAGAAGCCCCACCACAACCACAAATATATATTTAAAAACTTTTATGAACATAAGTTTTGAAAAATGTAGAAAAAAATATCATTTTTTGAAAGCACCAACCTCATCGCTCAAATAGAAAAGACTTTTGTGAATGAAGAACACATAAGTTCAGAAATCAAAACAAAATTTATATATTTATTCAGGTGAAACTCGAATTGTGGAGGTCTACATTGGAGCATGAAGGAGTTCATTTAAGTAGATCTAAAACTGAATCCATGAAATAATTTTTTAGTAGTAGTAGTTGTAATGGCATAGTTGTAATTATAAGTGATCGAATCATTAAAAGGTGTGAATATTTTAGATATCTCAGGTCTATTGTTCAAAGTGATAGTGATATGGGGATGCTATTAGTAGAATTGAAGTGAAGGAATGGATCGGATCTATTGTATGATAGAAAAGTATCAGTTAGACTTAAAGAAAAATTTTATAAGATGGCAGTAAGACCTGCAATGCTTTATGGCACAAAATGTTGGCCTTTAAAAGAGAAGCATAAAAAAAATTTAAGCGTTGTTGAGATGAGAATGCTCAAGTGAATGAATGGCCTAACACTTTGAAACAAAAAGTAAATGAATATATTCATGATAAAGTTGGTGTAGCTACAACGGCGAACGAGATTAGATAAAGTCATTCTAGGTGGTTTCGTCAAATCAAACGTCGGCCATCTGATGATCCAGTTAGGAGAGTAGATGTTTAAAATTTAACTTATATTAAGAAAGACAAAGATGGACCTAAAAAGACTTGGGCATACTGTATAAAAAATAATCTTAATCTACTTTAAAAAGATGATCTTAATCTATTAGAATTAAATGAAAATATGACACTCAAAAAGGCACAACGGAGAAAAATGATTCATGTAGCCGACCACACTTAATGGAATAAAGACTCCTTGTTGTTGTATTCATTTACCTGTTAGCATTACTACATTCATGCATGTTACTGTTGAGGAAACTTCAAAAAGAATTCCCTTCCAAATTCACAAGGACTTAAACACAATTAGAAATTTAAATCACTACGAAATAGGATCGCGTAGATTCGAGAAAACTGAAATAAACTTATGAACAAAACACAACAAAAAACAAACCAGAAAAGCAGCAAGAATTTAACGTGGAAAATCCCGAGAATGAGAAAAAATTCACTCCACTAGAAAAATTCTACTATGAAAATCAAAGAGTTTACAGATAACACACTCAATTTCCTCTCTTCTCTCAAGAAAACTTACAAGACCTAGCCCCAAACAGTTCCAGCTCCAATTCGACATGCTCTGCCTTAAACAAATTCAGTGTTCCTGAAATAATCTCAACTACAAGACTCATGTTGAACCTCTGTAGGAGCTTCTCAACATACTCTGTCTAAAACAACTTCAGTGGTTCTGTACTCATGTCTCTGTTGATTCTCATCCCAAGGATTTTTCTAGTTGGATTTAAATCCTTCATCTCAAACTCCCTTGATAATTGTTTCTTCAAGACTCTAATTTTCTCCATATATACTACTGCAATCAGCATATCATTCACATACAAAAAAGCAATATATAACAATTACTGAAGTGTTTAATGAAGCAACGGTGCTTTGTATAGCATTTCATGTACCTATTGTCTGACATAAACTTGTCAAACCTTATGTACCACTGTCTTGGGGCCTGCTTCAAGTCATAAATACTCTTTTTCAAGCTATAGACCAAACATTCTGTCTGGAATCTTGTAGCCATATGGTTGCACCATGTACATTTCCTCCTCCAGATCTCCATGTAAAAAATCTATTTTTATATTCATCTTCTCCAGATGTAGATCTTCCTCTGCTACCCGACTCAGTACAACCCTAACAGTTGTCATATTCACAACTGGGAAAAAGACCTCTACGTCATCTGCTTCTTCCTTCTGTTGGAAACCCTTCACAGCAAGTTTTTCCTCGTAGTGTTTGCTACCATCGACTCTTCTTTCAACTTGTAGACTCACTTGTTGTGTAATGTTTAAAATCATCAAGTAATCTCAAAATTTTAAATATGCAAAGTACTAAAAAGAACAAAAATTTACATAGGTATCACACACTTCCTATGTATTTACAGATCTAACACCTAAATTTTAATTTTTACATTTATAGAACTTTACATGTGCAAGAAAATGTGTAGCTTTGATGCGTTATGAAAATTTGTAGTGTAATAAATGTAAAAATCTATGTTTAGATGCTTGATATGATAGTCTTATTTTTGGTTTGATACGGAAAAATTCTTTTGTCGCGTCTTCACTTGGCAACACCTAAGCGTTATGAACTGTGCTTCCAAATATTCAGAAGGAATTCATTTCATACCATCAAAGAAGAAATTCAGACAAAAAAGAAATTCATCTCATGCCATCGAAGAGATTACTTAATGACATTAGTCAATTTTCTAGTCAATTTGAATTTTTTTTAGAGTCATTGACAAATGAATCTCATTTTTCATTTTGATCCAGGATGAATGTAAGACCTGTAAATGTTCGATGAAGAGAAATATGTGATTTTGATAGAAGATTGTCTCCGCAGCAGAAAGCTTCCAATGCAAATTACTCATCAGATCATCCCGTCACTCATGAATACAGGTTGTGGAGCGGCTTCAATGATGCTAGAGATATGACCAGTGGAAGTTGGGAAGTAAAAGAGGACATTTTAGTTTTGCAAGTAATAACATCATAGCTTAAGTCTGATTTGACTCAAAAGACTGCATTTATTCATCCATAGCATGCTCTCACTCCCTTGAATCTTCAACTTGAGTGGTCTCCTCAAAACATTTTGGTTCACCACTATTAATTTATAACAAATTGTGTAACAAATGAGAAAATTTGTGCAGGAGTCGTGTCACTCTATTAGATCTTCTGACTTTTGTAGTAGGTGACCGAGGAACTTTTTGTCTCCTTCTGGTTGAGCACTACTTTCTCCAACTTCCTAATCATCGGTGTCTTTAATCTCAACATACTTAAAATCTTCAAAAGTCACAGAAGGGTTGTCCCTAGTTTTGATCACGTCATTGTATATCTTCAATTCATTAAAAGTGACATCTTTACTCCTGATGAATTTCTGATTCTAATAATCCCATAACTTATACCCAAACTCATTTGAGTTGTATCAAATGAAGCTGCACTTGACAGACTCAAGTCAAGTTTGTTTCTGGAACCTACATCAACATGCACATATGCAGAACATCTAAATACTCTTCAATGAGATAGATTTACCTTCTTGTCACTAGAAGCTTCTTCAAGTAAGCCTTCTTCCAAAGATACTAATAAACAACGATTAATCAAATAAACTACAGTGTTTATTGCTTCAGCCCAAAACTATTTTAACAAGTCTGAATGCAATCTCGTGCTCCTGACACGTTCTGCAATTATTTTTTTCATGTGCCCAGCCACATCATTCTCATGCAGTGTCCTTAGGACAAAGAACTCATGTCTTGCCCCTTCTAAGCACATCGATTCCTGAACTTGTGATCACGATATTGGCCACCATTATCTGACCTGAGACACTTCAACTTGAATTTTATCTCATTTTCTATAATAGCCTTCCACTTCTTAAAGACTTCAAATAAATCAAAAAAAAAATTTAAGAAATAAACTCATAACTTTCTCAAGTGTTTATCAATAAACATGGCAAAATAATAAAAACCTCCATTAAATTAAACTGAAGTGGAACCTCATACGTCATTATTCATTAACTACAATTTCTTTGATTTCATGACCGAACTGCTCTTAAAGAAAGAAATTTTCTTTGTTTGTCATATATATCGTCTTTTCAGAAATCCAGATAACTAACTTCAAATTCTAAAGCCTATTCTAAGAAAGGATGTATTTCATATTTTTTTCACTCATATGGTAAAACGTCGGTGCCATAAACCTGCATCAACCTTGATTCCATCTACAACAATTAAATCAATTAATTTATTGATCAAATAAAGTTTCCTTCAATGTTGCCCCGAGCTATCACTAGTGCCCCCTGGTTACCTTCCACAAATCACATGTGAAAGTAGTCACCAATCCCGACTTTGCTAGCTACTCACAGAAATGAGATTTTTCTTCAAACTTGAAACATGTCTAACTTCAAAAAGCTTCTAGACTATTTCATTTGACAACGTGATATTAACATAACTCTTTCCTACGATATTGTGGGCATTGTCATCTCTCAAAAAAACCTTTCCTATATCACTATGACTGTAATTTTTAAACACCTCTTTATTGAAGCATGCTTGAAAAGCAACACATGAATCTACTATCCAAAATTCAATGCTAAGTAGGAATAACAACAAGAAGTTATTTTGGATTTCACTAGTAAATACATTTGTAAAGAGATTTATTTTTATACTTCACCATCAGCTTTCTTTAAGCTTTGCAGTCCTCCTTGAAATGTCTTTTCTTACCGCAGTTTCAGCATTCTTCTTTGCTTGACTTGGGTTTTCCTCTCTTAGGTTTGGATCTGTCTTTGTCTATATTCCTATCAAGAATCATTCCTCTGTTATCAGCATTCAAAGCAGAACCTGAAGATTCATCATTCGTTGCTTTTCTACAAATTTTTTCATTCAGCATCAAACTCATGATGCCATTGAAATTCAGCTTCAAATTTCCTAAAGAACTACTCATTGTCGTGACTAAATCATCTCAATTGTTTGACAATGAAGATAGTATCACCGGTGCTCTAATATCATCATCAAACTTGACTCCCACAAAACACAACTGGTTCTTCATAGTATTGAAATTATTCAGATGTTTTATCATCGGACTATTTTCCACCATCTTCATGTAGAATAGCTTCTTCATAAATTTAAAAAAAACTTATTAGAAGCGGAAGGTTTTTCATACATCTTTGTCAATGTCGCCATGAGATCCACTGTGATTTTCTCATTCACAATATTAAATGCAACAGATGAGGAAAGTAACAATTGAATCAAACCTAGTGTCATTCGATCCAACACTTCTCATTCTTCCATAGGCAAAAAATTAATTCCTTAAAATTTCTTGTAATGACAAGTATAACTTTTTTTATACAGCAAATCATCCACTTATATCTTCCAGAATGTGAAGTTTATCTGATTGAACTTCTCCACTTTGAACCTTGCTTCATCGGTCATTGCTCCCACTCAAATCGAATACCTCTAATAACATTATGTCGAGGAAACTTTAAAAAAATCCCCTTACAAATTCACAAGGGCTTAAACTTAATTATAAATCTAATCCTCATCACGGAATATGACCGCGTAGATTTGAAAAAATTGTAACAAACTTACGAAAAGAAGCACAACAAAAAACAACCAAAAAACACACGGAAATTTAACATGTAAAAACTCGACAATGGGAAAAAAACCACGGAGTCGCGCAACCAGAAAAATTTCACTATAAAACCATATTTTTACAGAGAACACACTCAATTTCCCCTCCGCTCTCAAGAAAACTTACAAGACATTGCTCCAAACTCTACCTGCTCCGATCCGATGTGATAAACACATTGAAATCACCAAAGTCCTCTCCGACACTTCTCACCTTCACTGGAATTTTATTGAAGAACTCTCACACAGGAAGACATTTTCATCGTTGAAATTCAACCTCTTAAATAGAGAAAACCACCCCAACCGCTCCAAGCGCATAGGCGTCCAAACTTGGCACCTAAGCATCGTGCTCTCTAGAGCGAACAAGAGTGATAGGTGCTTGAGTGCCTAACTTGGGCTGCTAGATGCCCAAAGGAGGGCACTTGAGCTCACCCTCCCCTGTGTTGCGCTCAATGGGCGCTAAAGCGCCTACAACCAGACTCAAAAGCATCGGAATCTTTGTCAAAGGCGTTGGCATCTAATTAAGCTCCACACCTGACAGTTACTTCTATATCTAGTTGGAAGAATAAGTTATGAAGCTTTTTTAACTATTCATTTGGTGAAAACTATTGTCAATAAGTCAGAATTAAAAACTCCCAGCTTGATCAGAACTGTTGATGCTTTTGAGTAACCCAAATCGGATTGACATTATCTATAAAACATTCCCACAATTCATCCCACCACAAACAATTTTCACAATACCTCGGTGCAACAACATATTTGCTTGCGCAGTTCACATAAGACTGCATCAATTGTCCATTGCAATTTTCATCAAGAATCAAAGGCATGCAACCCACATAGCATGATCACAACTGGATATTAGAATGCATTCTCCTTTCACAGGAGAATTTTCTAAAGCAAACTCTAAGAGAAGGGTTTAGGAAGGGATAAAGGAACCAGGAGACGTGGGAGAGGCTCGTAAAGATTCATGCTCAGAAAGCGACTTAAAAGGCATAAGACGTAGGGGAATCCGATTACCTCGTAAAGGCTCTTCTCCTTCGGAGCCGATGCTTCATCGGCTTCCGATCCCTCCATGGTGGCAGCCTTACAGTCCTCGGAAGAAACCCTAGCCTTCTTCTTCTTTCCCATTTTTATGAGCAGATAAATCAAAGGACAAAGCGCGGACGAGCAGAAATTAGGGTCGAGGGGAGTTTTATTAGGGCGCGGAAAACTTTTCCCGCGTTCACGATTGCAGGGAAAATTTGGGGCCATGCAATTACTTATCAAAATTTTAAAATTTTCTTGTTTAAAAATACATTTTTTAAAATAAATTTAAATACTTAATTTTTTTTTAATCAAAAACTAAAATAATTAAAATTTTATATCCTAATTTAATTTAAATAAACAAAAAATAAATATCAAAGTTTATATATATATAATTGATTATATTAGTTCATAACCAAATTCTAACCAATCATTAAATTTGTTTGTGCATAGTTGAACAGTTGAAAAGAATTAATTTTGGTTTGGCTTATTCAATTATATCAAAATATTATTTGGTTTGAATTTTTTTATTTTGAATTTTGATTGTAATTAGATTTTGATCAAATTGAAAATTGATTCATCCAAATTGGTTGAATGCTCGCCCCTAAGCAAAATATTGATTGACCCTTATTAGAGTCTGATTGGGGCAGCTGCAGCTTATCTAGATAAGCAGCTTATCAGCTGATCCGGATAAACTGGCTGGTTGTTTGGTTTGTGAGTTCGGAAAAACAACTGTGCAGTTGTTTTTTTATAAATGATCATTCTGCCCTTGTGCATTAATATTATTTCCAACAGAAGTAATTTTATTAAGTGTTTTGAAAACGTCGTCCAACTGTTTGTTGATGCGTTTTAATCGCATTTTGTAAAACTCCGTTTTTATTTTGTAAAGAACGTCACAGGTGCGTAACTTATTAATAAAATTTCTCAATTTACTGCTAGAATGCCCAAACAATTAGTTTGTAAACATAATAATAATAATTTAGGAAGATTTACATCAATACAACTGAAAATTTGTGTATTTACATATTTAGCACCAAAACTTCTATTCCTCGTATAGATATCATTTTACCTATACATGAAAATATTTTATTTCATTTTTTAAAAATTAAAATAATTATATTTGGTATGTAATGTGAAATATTTGTGAGGTATAAATATAAAAAGCCCTTCTAAAGGTTAGATGTGTAAATACATAAAAATTGGGTGTTATGTATGCCACAAAAATTTCATACATCTAATTCGAATGTTGCTTGTAGAAAAAGTCCCTTTTAAATTTTATTTTATTCTAAAAGAGTTTTTTGAATGCATTGTATTTCACTTTTTGAAAGAAAATATAAAAGTAGAATTATAATATAAATGAAACAGTCAAATGCATTTCTCAAATAAAACAAAAAACAAAGATGTTTGACAGTTGCATGTATGTGTGTGTGTGTATATATATATATATAACTATCTGCACAAATCTCGAAGCGATCTTACGACCAATGATGACGACCGAGCAATCAGAATATCAGACAGAAGGAACACGCTCTGAGCCAACCATTCGATGGTCGACCACTCGGTCAAAGTTAATTGGCACACAATGTCAATGGATCCCATCAAAAAACCACTCTTACTGTAATACGAAAGTCTGGTTGTGACGAGATGGCCGACCAACTTTGTTTTGACAAGAACGACCACCCTTTGACCGATCGCATCGGTCGACCGAACTAAAATGTGTCGACCCCTGATAGCCACCACATTCATATTCAAATTGTAACAAAAACTTAAGATTAAAATCATGCAAATCTAGTATCAAATCAACACATTATTTGCGTTAAGGATGATTTCCTTAATTGTTCCCTCATTATATGCTTTTATGAATATGCTCCTATAAATAGGGGCAAAAGAATGAACAAAGGGCCCTAGTCTACGAATTTTTTTCGGGCCTCTCTTCCAGAATTTCTCTAACTACTCTACTCTCTCTCTCCCTCTCCTTCTCCCCCCTCTAACTCTTAAGGTGTTTATTTGAAAGTTAACTTTGAATTCAACATTCTAAAAGGTGGTGTGGTGAGTGTGGACATGCCACAAACAAGAAACAAAGCTTATTACGATAAAGAATCCTCTTAAAGAAACATGGCGTCCAGATAATTTAATAGAGAGACGATACATCCAGGCATACATGAGGCGATACAGCCATTGTGGGTGCAAATCAAGAACAAGTTTGAGGCTTTTCAAACTGTCATAACCCAGCATAACGTTTGATCACCGCCCGTGGAGGGAGAGTCTCGAGGAACCCACTCCTATGAGGCTCCCTCGGTAATCCACTGACGCCCTAGATTGGGCTGGTGATCAGTAAACTGAAGGGTTAGAGAATTCCCAACTGACATAAAACATGACATCTGCACCGACAATCCAACATCGGACGGACCGAGGGAGAATGTTTGCTCGGTTGGCTACTGGTAGCGCTTTTCTTCTAAAGAATCATTGCGATTATATCACCAGCAAATCTATTAATTCCTCGCTTTGATCCTTATAAAGAGAAGAGTGACACGACCAACCACCTAGCTTCTTTTGAGTCATCGATCAGAGTTTTGCAAATTGATGATGTCATGAAGTGTCAACTAATCTTGACTACGCTAAAAGAAGTTGTGCTCTGGTAGTTTAACACTATGCTTGTGACATCATCCCATCCTTCTTTTAATTATGGAAGCTCTTTCTGACACACTTTGCTAATATGCAAAAACTAAGGAAAGATATCGAAAACCATGCTTCAAATCATGTAGGGAGAGAACAAAAGCCTATAGACTTACATCACTCACTTCCAGAAATAAATTTTTGAAGTGAAGAACTTGGAGCCTCTAATCTCTTGAACTGCCTTTAAGCAAGGAATCCGCATAAAATGATTCAGATACGACCTAAACCAAATCAAACCAAGGACCTTCGCGGAGGTCTTAGAATTGGCTAACAATCACATTGTTGTCGAGGAAGACCTTCTGGACTCCTCAAAAACTAAACTAGAGTCTTCCATCCGCCGGTCGCAAAAGCAAAAGGTCAAGGCGATGGAAGGAGGCCAAAGGGCAATTGAGTCCCTGATAGTCAGCCAACTGAAAACCCTTTATCTCGGGACGACTGGAGAACAACCGAGGAAATAGAGGTCGGAGGCATCATCCTAACCAACAGTCATCTCGGTATTATGAGCTACCATACGAACATTAGGAGATGCAAAATTTGACCCCCACCCCCCTTGAATATGTGATGGTCGAGCTAGTCCAGGACAAGGACTACTTTAAGAAAGCCCCTCAATTGAAAACAACAGCAGACCTTCGCAACCTGAATAAATATTACACCTACCACCGGGACCATAACACAACATAGAGGAGTGTCGACATCTCAATAATTTGGTAGAGGAACTAATCAGGGCTAGAAAGCTAAAAGAGTTTGTTGTTGTTGGAGCACGCGCACAATAACATGAGAAGGCCTCAGCAGAGGAGCGCGCAGACGAACCGGTGTGTGTGAATGAAATCCACCTGGCTAGAATCTTCCCTACTATCTTCAATAGATGTCGAACGTCACCCCGACCGTCTAGCTTTAAAATACATAGATCTAATGAGGTATGTTTTGTCTTCTCTTGTACTCATACTCACCTCTAATTACTTTTATAGATGCAGATCTTCCCTAAAGGTAAACTTGTACAATGAGGCATAGTTATTACGACGCTCATAAACAATCACCATGTAGGTAGCATCCTTGTCGATACCGACAGTTCGATCAACATTTTGTTCAAAATGTTGTTTGATAGAATGGGACTTTAAATTTACTGGTTGGAGACACTGATTAGTCCATTATTCAACTTCTTTGGAAAGAGTAAGGAAGCCCTGGGAGTGATACTGAGAAAAATAGTTCACCAATAAAGAGAACTTTCTGGTAATGGAGTCTTTACCAATTTACAATGCGATATTTGGTTGACAATTGTTGAATAGCTACCAAGCTGTGGCTTTGACCCATCACATGGCTCTAAAATTCCTTGAAGACAGGGAATTGACCACAGTTTTAGGGAACTTGGAGCAATCCATAAGTTGTTCTCTTTGAGCGGTCGCCAGCTTAGTCAAGAGCTGCTCGACATTCAAATTCAGAGGGAAGGACTAAGGAGGTCTCGAGATCATTGAGACCATCCTCCGAGTGCCTGAAACTGACGAGGGTGAGCTTGGAAAGATTTTTTCTAATCAGTGAGAACTTGATTCAGGACAAAAGAACCTATTAATCCAAACCCTCCACACACATTGATACATCTTCACATGGATAGCTACAGAGATGACTAGAGTCACAGTTGACTAGAGTCTCGGTATTATAAGCTACCATATGTATATTAAGAGATGCAAATTTTGACCCCCTAAACGTGCGATGGTCGCGCTAGTCCAAGCCATTCAAAACAATGAATACTTCAAGAAATCCCCACCATTGAAAACTGCACCAGCCCTTCGCAACCCGAACAAATATTGTGCCTACCACCGGGACCACAAACACATCATAGAGGAGTGTCAACATCTCAATAATCTGGTAGAGGAATAAATCAGGGCTGGAAAGCTAAAAGAGTTTTTTGTTGTTGGAGCATGTACACAACAACATGGGAAGGCCTTAGCGAAGGAGCCCGCGGATGGACCGATGCGGGTGAATGAAATTCACCTGGCTAGAATCTTCTTGACTATCTTCGGTAGAGGTGGAGGGTCACCCCGACCGTCTATCTTAAAGAGACATTGATTGAGGGAGGTATGATTTTCCTTCTCTTACACTCACACTCACCTTAAACTACTTTTATACATGCAGATCTTTCTGACTATCTTCCAATATTTCAAATAAAATATATTTTTATTTAAGACTTATTTTTTAGAAAATCTTCTTTGCTTATTATATTTGTTTATGCGAAATATTGAATTAGAAGGTTTAATACATTACGATTCAAAATTAGAGCGTACTATTAGAAAATTTTGAAAACAATAAAAAGAAATTAAAAACTTAAACGAAATGACAAATAACTTAAATAATCAAATAAACGAAAATCGATAAAGACCTTTAAAAGATTATGTTAATCCGACAACAGATGAACTTCACTTGACTATTCAAAATCCTTATATTGTTACTAATTCATTTGAGCTTAAACCTGCTATTATCTAAATAATACAAAATAATCAGTTTGCAGGAACACATACTAAGATCCAAACTTACATCTAGCTAGTTCTCTTGAAATTTGTGCTGCTTTTAAATATGGCGGAGTGTCTAATGATGTTGTTAGACTTAGAATTTTTCCTTTTTCATTGAGGGATAAAGTCAATGCTTGGTTAAATTCATTAGCACCTGAATCTATAAGAACTTAGAGAAAACTATCACAAAAATTCTTAGCTAAATATTTTTCACCCTCGAAAACTGTTGAGCTTAGAAATGATATTACATCTTTTTGTCAGTTTGAAGGAGAATCGATATATGAAGCTTGGGAAAGATTTAAAGATCTCCTTAGAAAATGTCCACACCATGCTCTACCAAATTGGTTAATAATTCAAACAGTTTATAATGGATTAGTAAGATCACTTAGATCTATTATAGATGCTGCAGTGGGTGGATCACTAAATGTCAAAACCTTTTGATGAAGCATATTCTTTAATTAAAGAAATGACTACTAACAATTTTCACTGGCCTTCTGAAAGGGTAAATCCTAAGAGAGTGGCTAGTATTCATGATTCTGATGCAATGTCTATTTTAGCATCTCAAATTACTGTTATTTCATAAGAGATTAATCAAATAGGAGTGAACTATTCTCAAATACCCCTAGTATTACAGGAAAATCCACTATGATGGATCATTGATACTCGATCATCTTATGAAACTTTAAATGCTATAAATAATTAAAATAACAATCTCTATTCTAACTTTTATAATCTTAAATGGAAAAATCACCCAAAATTTAGTTGGAATAATTATAACAATTTGGTGAATCTCTCCAAAAATTTGTACAACCAATGAAGCCCCACCATAGTTATCGACCTTATCTTTCTTCTGGATTTAACTCTAATCCTAACCCACAAATTAACGAAAAGAAGTTAACGATGGAAGAAGTAATGTTAAACATGAGAAATCAAATACAGAACCAATGGACTACTATTATAAATATTAAAAATCAATTAGGACATATTGCTACTGCATTCAATAACCGACCTTCTGGAATTCTCTCGAGTACGGTGGAAGTTAATCCAAAAGATCAAAATAAGAAGCAAATTAAAGTTATTCAATTACGAAGTGGAAAAGAAATTGAAAGAAGGATCCAAAGAGAAACAGAAGTTGATGAAGAGAAGGAAACATAGGAAAGTGACCAAAATGAAAATGAACAAACACAAGATTCTTTAGAAAAATCATTACCTTTGTTTCTTCGAAGAGTGAAGTAGAAGAACAAAGATAAATAATTTACAATTTTTTTTGGAAATCCTTAAGAAGTTGACAATAAACATTCCTTTTGTTGAAGTTTTGGAACAAATGTCAAGTTATGTGAAATTCATGAAAGATATATTAAACAAGAAAATGAAGTTTACAAATAATGAGACTGTTGCATTCAGTGAAGAGTGTAGTACTATTATTCAAAAAAAGCTTCCTGAAAAATTAAAAGATCCTTGTAGTTTTACTATACCTTGTGTTATTGGTGAAAAGTATTTTTGAAAAGTTTTATGTGATTTATTAGTGTGTATCAATCTTATGTTTTTATTGATCTTTAACCGTTTAGATTTGAGAGAGATTTCCCCTATTATTGTAACACTTCAGTTAGTTGATCGATCAATAACTTATCCAAAAGGAGTTATAGAGGATGTAATAGTAAAAGTGGATGAATTTATTTTCCCTGTAGACTTTATAGTATTGGATATGAAGGAAGATAAAGAAATTCTGATTATTTTGCGGAGACCAATTCTTGCAATAGGGTGAGTTGTGATAGATGTGCAAAAAAGAGAACTAATTATGAGAGTTAATGATCAAAAGGTAACATTTAATATTGCAAAAGCTATGAAATAACCATATTTGATATAGTTGTGTAAAAATCTTCACATGAAATTATGAGAGTTGTTTTAGGATTAAAGTAACTAATTATCTGAGTAATTGATCCCATACGTGATATAGTTGTGTAAAAAATAGATAGTTGACTCTGTTATGCAACGATGCCAAAAGCTTGATGCAATATTTTATGAATTATAAATTTAAGCAATTAATGTTGGGATTCTACGCAAGTATACATATCGTTATCAAATAATAAAAGACTTTCTATTTAAACAACCCCAAATATTGATCCCATGGGGGATGTTTAAATTTAAAATGATAAATTTAGTAGGAAGTTCACAGAAAGTCAAAACAAAATTACTCTCACTAATTTCAAATTTTGAGATATTATCATAACTAAATTTTTTAACTAATAATAAAACTGAAATACAAATTTTAAATATGGTTTGACCGACCGACGCTAGTTGATGCTGCCACACTCCCTTGGATTTGATGTTGATTTCATAGAGGAAGCATTGGGTTAGGAATCCCGTTGATGCGGGTTTTGTTATGCGTTATAATTTTTTTTCAACACCATAACACACAACTGTACTAAAAACTATGCAAATTAATCACAATAAAAATTACTTCAGTACAATAAGTTTTCTCCTTTAAAATATTTAAAGGTGTCGCACCTACTGAATTAAGGTTTACTTTTAATTTCAAATCATCACTTGGTTGTAAATGCAATTATGTGTATCACTCAAATAATAAAGAGCTCTACTGGAGTCCTAAGCATCGATCATACAGGGTTGAAAATTTGTTTGGAAAATCACACAAAAGCTTAATATTTAAACTATAGAAAACTTAAGTAAGAAGACAAGTCAAAATTTGTGTAATGTTACTAAGGAAACTACGTTTACAACACTAATATCTAAACTTCAAAGTTAAATTTACTAAAAACTAAACTAGGTTTTGTGACGAAAAGTTCAAATTTAAGAAAGTATCATTCCCCTTATAACGAGATTATAGTCAGTGAATCATTTAATTGAAGAAAATTGTATTGTGTCAAATCGGAGCAATTATATTCTTTATCCTTTTTACAAGTGATAAAGAACATTGGCTAATCCAGTGTTTAGTCCTTATGTTTGTGATTAGGCTGGAAAGATACTGGCTCTTACTCCAAAGTTCCCACGTTTCCCTTGCCTAAGGGCTAACATCTCGCTTTAGCTTCCAGATGCCTTGAATAAATTGGGGATTTTAGTTTGTCATTATAAAATCTCCAATTCTATGTCCATCAATGAATATTTTCTTATTTATTTGCACTCAACCTCATGGACTACATTCTCATCCATGAAATCGATTGTGACCCTTACTTTGTTGTGGAATGCATAACCCTCTCAGATCGTATGTTTCACGACAAATTTTAACAATTCAATTGGTCAGATTCAAAAGTAAATGAAGTTCGAAGTTTGAATCATCACAAATATGAAATTAAAATATTGCACAACAATCTTGATTCTTCACATGACCATTTCTCTTTGTAGGGAGAAGGACAAAGAAATCTACTTAGAATTCATGAGGAAGATACAACAAAACATGTATTACATATATATAAACAAGTTTACAAAATTAGAAACAAAAGTAAAATAACTTAGCTCAATCTCTTCCCAAGCAAATCCCTTGAAGTTTCTTTGAATCTCTTTCTCTCTTTACAATAACACTCAAATCTCTCTTAAAAATGTAAGAAAGAAGAAATCTCTCACTTTTTCTCTCCTCTTACAACACTTAGGACACTTGCAACACTCTTCACCAACTTGGAACTCACGCCCCACACCTTTACAATCAACACACATCACTTTTTCTGACATAAAAACACTCATTTATAATGTAGGGACGAATTTACCAAGAGTCTTCATAGACACGTCTTCAAAATCCATCCAAATTCAATGCATTTGTAAAAATAATCGTCTCCAGCGCCTAGGCTCCAAAATCTGGCGTAGGCGTCGTCTTCTTTGTATTCAGGTGCTAAGGCACTAGTTCAATTTTTAAAAACTGTAACTTTTGACTTCAAATTTCATACTTTTTGCAATATTTAAGCTCCAAATGTCTACACTTAGTATATATGCAAGAAAACATAAAAATACATTTCTTTAAAATGCAATATCACCAAATATAAGCCTTAAAAACACATGAAAAAATGAATATTTTTCTGGTGCATCACCCGTGCATGGTCAACTCCTATGCAAAGCCAAGTAATATCTCTCTCTGAACCCTTGACCTAAATCCTAATGAGTTGGAACCCCAAATTCCCTTTGCTTTGTCTTTCCCCAAGCTTCCTTGGATTGTTTGGGATGTTTGGATTTTGCAATGTGAGAAAAGCTTTGTAGCTAGCTCACTTTGTAAAATCATGAAGAGTTGTAAGATGAGAAAGACTTTGTAGCTAGTTCATTCCACAACATCGTGGATAATTTACTTTTTGAAGACCAAAGGTGAAACTCCCCAAACACCTTGCTAAAATAAGAGGCGGTCATGCTGCACATCCAAGTGCTAAACCTTAGGTGCCTTATATGAGATTGTTAGCACGAGTATGTCTCACCATATCAAGTTGCTTTTCTGCATCACCTTATGCCCCGACATGCCACTTCAATCCGGTCGGCATCACTTTTGCCTCAATCGGCTGCCTCGGCCTTGTCGGCATCCTTTCTAACTCAACTGGCCTCCTTGGCCCTATCAACCGATGACTTAGTCCAACCGGCCGTCCCATCGTAGTCAGTCAATCCCTTGCATGGTGTATGCCACGAATGTGCATTAGTACCTGATTGTTTGCTTGCATGATGCACTATGCCATGTATGTGCTAGTCATTTGCATGTGTGTTTGGTCTCCATTGGGAGAAGGTGTGATTCTCCTCACTAGCATCTTAAACCCTAGGGGAGTGGGCTATATATATATATATATATGTATATATATTGCATGCATCATGTTTTTAACTTCATTTTTTTATAAAACCTGCATCTAGTGGTACCTATTAGACTCCTTGGATCCTTAGAATAGGGCTGGTGATGGTGACCCCATCAAAACATACGCCAGCCTTTTGTCTAAACCAACACTGCACACACTTATATGTTGTGACTAGGGCACTATACGTTAAATGGTGGGATAGGCTAAGTCTAGGGTACTATGCATTATTTTTGATGTTTTATTTATAGTCCTCTGCTGGTTTGGTTGTCAAAGATAAACATCACATTCTTGTGCTTTTTATGTGTTTGCTGAGTGCTAGGCATGCATATTAGGATGTTAAGGATAGTTTTTTTGCAGAGAGCCATGTCCAACATGGATGAGCTGTAATGATTTATCTAATCAAAGTTTCTGTAGGATCTACTTAACTCTCCTCCCCTCGGGCACGATTCAGTGCATTGACTGATTTTCATGTAGATTGAGTTTTTTTTTTATTTACTTTTGTTATGTACTTTTTTTAGTTGTTCGAAGAGTCTATGTTATAAATAAGGTATGCGCACGGGTCTTAAGGCGCCAAACAGTTGGAACAATGTGAAAAGGACTAAGAGTTGCTTGTTCATGTCTCGCTCAATTCTAAATGTCATTCATATATAAAGTTAGGACCATGCGTGTACATATGTGGTTGCTGACCGCCTTTTTTGTTTCTAGGATATGTTACCGATCAAGCAACACCTAACCTTTTATTATTCTTTTGATTGAGCTTGATTTACTTTCTTGCAATGTGCTTGACTTGGTTTCTCCTTTTTTGCTTATGGTTTGTATAGGAACGGTGCATATATCACTTAGGCTCTTTAAGGACCTAATATTATAAATTTTCTACAAAAATCCTGATAAAGGTTAAGACTAATTAAAATTTATGATTAAAACACTCAGGATTTTTTAAAATGTGTATTTATTTTCCTACATGACATTCATGTCGGATTTTAAATAGTTTGCATAGCATGACTCTCTCTCAGGTCATATTAATAGGGCCTCCATGTTTGAGATTATATAACATTATCATTTGCATGTCCCGAGGAGAAGCCTCCATGCTTCTCCAACCCAACTAACCCAACATAGATTTCTACTTAGGTGGTCCTCTCGTGCGCTTAGCATGTTAGAGGCTTCCCCGATCATGATGGTGAATAAATCCATTATTGGAGTGTCTCCAACTTTGTAGCCATACCTCCCTTATCTTTCCACTTCAGTGGCTCCTCACCCCTTTGACAAGTATAAGTCCCATCTCTGCCTGTTCTATCTATATAGGGTCATAGGATTTATAATTTCCTTTTTTTGACCTTAGGGCTACTAAGGTTCTTCTGGACGACACAATTCACAAATTTCTGACAAGAGATATCCAGTTGTGTTGGATCAATTACCTTTACTAACACTGATAGATTTATGGTCCTAAAAACTTGGGATGATGAATCCATGGTAACCTACCGGGCTATCTTTAACCGATTAGGCTCACTCTACCTTTCATTTGCTGCCCACTTTGAGCCCTATCACTACCTTTTGCGCTTTGTTGATGTCGTTTCGTAGACCCCGATTGTGGACATGCCTCTGCCTATCTAAGATATGATGATTCACCCTCCACTCTTATAGCTTGGTTAAGCCTTGGAAGCATAGTGCGTACCCTATAAGTCAACCTAGATGTTTCATAGGCCTTGATTGTCGATGAGTCGCTACCCATTTGAGATGTGAGAGACTCACTCTTTGTCTTGTGGCTTAGAGTCAACTTTTGAATGTGTTAGGACACTCCTATTAGATAACCAACATTTGTGACACCCTTTACTTGTCGTCACTTGAATGTAGGTAGGATTTCTTTAATATAGAGTACTCTTGAACTTCTCTAAGATGTAATTAATCAAAGAGATACATTTCTTTGGAAGTTGTTATTGACCCCATAACAATCAATCACACATGTCTTTCTGATTGTGGGTTGCTTTAATACGATCTTCTTTGCAGATATGTTCCAAACCATTTTTGATCCAATCTCATTTGGACATACGCGCTATTACGCAAAGCTTACTTTAGGAACTCAATGTTCTTTCTCTTGTTTGCCTACCTTAGTCATATAACCTATCATTTTTCTGATTTTTCTCTTCACCTGATCATCCACATGATCCGGAAGAAAGATTTACTTTGAAAAGAAATTATACGACGATAGACAAGCCGATGAATGCTTAAGAAAAAAAGAAAAAGAATGAAAACTTGGTGTGAATAATTTGCATTAGTATAATAAGCGATGACATGCATTAATGACGTGCACTGATTTTATAAACAATAATGTGTGTTAAAAATGTGCATTGGTCGTATAATTGATATCAAACAACTGAGTTAGCAAACAATGATAATTAGGAGACAATAGTTTTGTGACTACATAGAAGTGTCAAAGATTTTTGTGATTGTGGATGGACATGGTGGTCGGGTACGACGGGCAAACATGAGATGGAGGTTGGATGATAATAATTGATTATCAATGATTTTGCGATCATAATTGAGCGAATATTAGTGAAAAAAATTGAAAAGCTATAAAAGTCAAGTGATTTTTTACAGGAAACGAGGTTGAGTAAGACAACAATTAAATAATAGGGGTTTCATGATGATTATAAAAAAATTGTAATTGGCGATAGTGTTGTGAGTGTAGATGGTTAACAATAGTTAGACGTCAGTGATTGTGTGATCATATTATAGCAATGTTGATTGGACAACTATAGATGGACGACACAAATCAAGCGACAAGTATTTGTGGTGATTAAACTTGTGGTTGGATGATAATGGTTTGAATGTGGCACCAACTCATCGATGGTGATATTATTATGAACGACGATCAAATGGTTGCAATATGATGATGTTAGTTTAACAGGGTATTATATTGGTGATAATTCATTTATAGTGGGATGCGAGAGCTAATTTGATAATAGTGATCAAGCAATGATGATTCAACAATGTTTGAGATGATTAGGTAGAAGTTACGGATCATGGTGACCTCAAAGCTCCAACCAATTTTTATTCCAGGCCTAACTTCATCTACATTAGTGTGGATACAATTATAGATTTGAGAAGCGACCTCATATATAAATATGACCATAATATGTGACACTCCATTGAACAAATAAAAGTGATTTTATTGATTGCATGATATTTTTTATCTATGTGAATGTCCCAATAAGGTTAGGATAATATAATTTTGGATTCATTAGATTCATTTTTTTATAAATATTTGATTTGATTATAAAGATGTAATATTTTAATTTTATTAATTTTTCAATTATA
This sequence comes from Phalaenopsis aphrodite, assembly GCA_003013225.1. Taxonomy (NCBI): domain Eukaryota; kingdom Viridiplantae; phylum Streptophyta; class Magnoliopsida; order Asparagales; family Orchidaceae; genus Phalaenopsis; species Phalaenopsis aphrodite. The sequence continues at coordinate 35,788 of NEWO01000186.1, read as the reverse complement.
TTCTCATTAGTTTTATTATTTTTAAATCATTTAATTTATGCTCATTGTGAGTTTAATTAGATTATTTTTTACAGCACTAGGCTCATCTCATCAAATTTATTAAAATCAGAATTCAACTGATCCTCAAATTATATTTGAAAGTTATATATATATATATATATATATATATATATATATATATGTGGGCGTATACACATCTTTTATTTTATTTTTATAAAATCAACTCAAATTAGACTAAAACTGCGTTCGTAGGAAAAGAAAGCGAAAAAATTGAAGAGATGTTTCGAGGGAGTTTGACTGGAATAAAACCGAACTCTAGTTCAAATTCAAAACCGTTGGCTGAAATCGACCGGATTTCACCTCTCAACTGAGGAGCATTTATGCACGAACTTATTCTGTAATGGTGACCCGACTCCTGTCCCGTATCCCCTAACACACCGCCATCATGATTCACGCGAAAGAGAGAGAAAACATGGCAGCGACGATAACTTGCTCAGAGAACTCCCTCTGCTATAAGAGGAATGAACTTGCAAAGGATAGCATAAGTTCTCTTTCCTTGAATACCAGATGGGGTCGCTCATTCTCTCTTCAAGAATCCAAGCTCTAAGTTCGTTTCCACCTTCCCGTCTTCGCGGGATTCGTTGCTCCAAAGAAGATCTTAAAGGGCAGCGGGTCGCGGTGAGCTTCTCCATCCTACCGCATTTCCTATTCTCGTTAACCAAATCCCTCGTGTTTATCTTGAGCTGTGCTGCTTGTTGTTTTTTCTCCATTGTTAGCTCCAAGGTTAAAAAAACGGGACCAGACATTGAAACTGAAGAATGAGATGTTCAAGGTTAATAGAAGGTTTAAAGTTCAATGATTAAATATAGAGTTTGACCGGCCACATTGATAGGTTGATCTAATTTACTAACTTGGCTCGAGCAAGCAGAATCCGCCGAAGTTTCTTAACTTTCAAGCTTTATAATTTAAATGATTAGGCTACATAGGGCACATTGTATAACATTGGAAGGGCAATGCAAAGAACTTTCCATCCCAATGTTATGCAACAAAAATTATGCATTCTATAAATTGTTTGGCCTTCGAAAATTTAGAGAAAGCACTTCTTTTGAAAACTTGAAAATATAGAATCTCTCAAATTACATGATCAACATTTACATTTTATTTGGAGTATTTAGGTACTAAATTTCATTCCATAACATTATGCATTTATGAACGTTCCAGTAGAGGTCATTTATTTTTAATACTGCTTTTCAAAACTTCATCTGCAACACTCATGCATAGTTTGACTCTTCTAAACAATGAAATGAAAGATGGTTTAGGTATCTGTCAAAAGAAATAATTGCTAAACAATTGCTGAAGAATGGCTCAATTAATACTTACCATTGTAGTTGATTTCTTTCTTTGTGTAACAGTGCTGAGAAAAATCTATAAATAATTCAAAGCAAATATCATTCACACCCTATATGATCTTTTGTGATTCTTCCAAATAAAATTTCTAGGTTTTAGTGTTATTGACGGAAAGGGAGAGCAAGAAAAGTAATTTATCACCTTTTTTTTTCCTTATAATTTCTTTCCTCATCCTCAATTGCATGGATGTACAACTCAGCGATGTAATTGTGTTGCTGATTTGAGTTTCATACACCGTATTAAGTTGTGGCTTGAATTCAACAATGAGTTGAGTTTGATTTGATTAAGCTTTACGAGCTCATGCTCGACTTGATAGCTTAATTTTTTTGAGTAACTTGACTCCATTTTTCGTTAATGCTATTGCTTAGGTGCATCAATGTATAAACTTTTTGCATATAATTGTAATGTAAAATTTTATTTTCTTTTTTTTCCTTTGCCAAAATGCTCTTAACAAGTTGGCTTGACAAGTCATTTAGATTAGCCGAGTTGAGCTCAAACTTGAGCTTGATATCATATGAGCTTTAACTAGTGATGGAACTCGGGGTTGCGAGCTCATAAATAAATTGAGTTCGAGTTGGCTCGTGAGTTGACATACTCAATTACAATACATGTTTAAAATTCTATGTTTTATTCTGATTGAACGTTCTGGCCTCATTTTTAAAGGCCAGAGGTTATACCACCCAATGAAGAGACCAATCAAGAAGGAAATATCTTTTCTAACACGTACTAAATGTTTATGGGAGTATTTATGTGCTTCACACAATATTTCCTTGAAATTTATTGATTTTTTTGATTTTATGCACTTTATTTGGGTTATCTCACAAGTCTTAACTTTGACAGGTTATAGGCCTAGGTATATCAGGAAAAGCTGCAACAAGGCTGGCACTTGCTAGAGGTGCTTCTGTTATTGGCATTGATAGGAATGAACAATTAATCCCATTTGAAGTATGCTATATCTACTATTATAAAGTCTAAAGTATTTCTCTGCGAGTTTTGCCATGTCTGACATTGGTTGCATTGCGTTCTTTCAGAATGGGCCTGAAATGGGTGAATATGCAAATTTGCAAACAGTTCTTGGTGATTGTGACATTTCACAATTGGAAAATGCTGATAGGATTGTAGTTTCTCCTGGAGTTCCTCTCGAGGAGTATGCTATTTCAGCTTTGATGAACTCTGTAATCCTTACTAACCCGGGCTTAAATTTTGCACATTATGCCATCCATAGTTTTTATGTCAACACATGATGCCTCAAATTATGAATGCAGTCACGGTCTTGTACGTCAGTAGGAACTCCACAGCTTTTAGATTGTTACATTTATTTCTCCAATCCCAGCCTGCTACCACCCCCCTCTACAAAGACACAAACTTTCTTTCTCTTCCCATACTAGTCAATGTTCCATCTGTCTTTTTAGTGCAACTTGTGTTTTTTCATGCCATAGCACTTTCAGCTGCCCTTATTTTAATTTCAAACACCTTGTCTTTTATTTGGGTTATGTAGCTCATTCCTCGATATTCCCAAACATTTTTGTAAAAAATAAACCATCGATTTTTTTTCTTCATTTGTTTGTTCAGTACGTTGCTTTATAACCATTGTCAATTTTTTCTCTCTATACTTTGAGGGAGGAAAAGAAATCCAACACTATATTATAGCACCTCTTTTCTCCTTGTTCTCCATCCTATCTTTCGATATCATCATTAGTACTGTAGAAAATAAAAGAATAAAGAAGGCTCTCAAGAATTTTTTTGTTCTTATTTTGTACTAGAGAAGCATAAAATTAAGTGTTGTTGAAATGAGAATGCTCATGTGGATTATCTGGTTTGGGGAGTAGATGTTTTATCAGATTTGGCTTATGTTAAAAAAGGCAGAGGTAGACCTAAAAAGACTTAGGCATGTTGTATAAAAAATTGATCTTAATTAATTAGAATTAAATAAAAATATGCAGTGAATATGACAAAATGGAGAAAAAATGATTCATGTAGCTGACCCCACAATTGGATAAAGGCTTGTTGTTGTTGTCATTATTTTGTATTAAAGGCGAGGTATATATATATCTTCAAGAGGCATTACAAAATATTAATAAATTAAAAACGAAAAAAAAAATTCTCTGCATATTTGAATTTTAATGCTTTTTCTTTGTGATATTTTTTGACGAACCAAGTATACCTAATATTATTTTGCTTATGCATTTGTAATATGTTAATAATGCTAACTTTATTCTTTTGCAAATATGCAGGGGAAGAATGTAATGTCTGAGCTGGATTTTGCAGCAGAAATTTTACCCCCAAATGTCAAGGTTTTGGCTGTTTCAGGGACAAATGGAAAATCAACTGTTACATCTTTTGCTGGACAGGTAATTGTTTTTTGTTTTTTTTTTGGCGTCATTTTCAAGAAGTTAACTATATTTTTTAGCCACCTAGGAAGATGGTGCATGTATTCATTGAATTCCTTATTGCCTATCTTCCGAGTTATTCCAGATTTATGGGCTCTGAAAGGTTCACCTGGTTTTTACTACTATTAAGAGAATGCTTCAGGATGAATTTTCATGAGAGAGATTAAACTGTTGAGGAATATACCCAGAGATTTTCCATTGAGAATTTACTAAATGTTGTTGATGTTTACATGAGTTGACTTGAGTGATAATTGATCTCCCATTAGGGAAGTTTTAGTTTATTAGAAGATGAGTGCCGGCATAGTTCAAAATTCACTCACCCACCACTATCATAAGATGTTGATTTGATCCCTCTTTTGGAACAACAAAGTATAATTAGCTTAGCTTCTATCATATTCGGTTCACAATGACATAAATAAAATAATTAGAGATTAGTTTATTATTATCAAGTTAGGTCGTTGCTATTTATTTGTAGCTGTGGGGGTTGTTGTTTAATTTAATGCCTCTTGATTTATGGCTCTTTATCAACCGGCATATTGGCTTGCTCAAACTCTTTGGTAGAATAACCTACTCTAGTGAGAGTGCTAGAGCTGGCTTAATTATATGTGGTAGTCCATTTTATATTGGTAGAATAACCTACTCAAATTACATATCCGCTCAAAACTATGATAATAAATTTCTTCCAAAATAGAAATTGTTGCTACTACACATTAAATATTTAACACGCAACAGGTAACATTTATCGAAAATTTTATCTTGTCACTTAAAGGGGCAATGAACAATAGGGTATTGCGTCTTTAGAAAACCTGATCAAGAGCTTAATGTCACCTCCCAAAAGAGCCCTTGTGGGTGGTGGGCAGCCTAAGACTTAAATACTGCTTTTCGGCCCTACACCTAGCCAATGTGGGACTATTTGTCCGTGACATTCTCCTCCACCCAATCACGTGACGCCCTCGTCACGGATCGGCTCCACCGAGGGTCCCACTGGACCATGGAGAGTCCACACACCTGGCAGACAGTAATCTGCTCTGATACCACTTGTCACCTCCCAAAAGAGCCCTTGTGGGTGGTGGGCAGCCCAGGACTTAAATACTGCTTTTCGGCCCTACACCTAGCCAATGTGGGACTATTTGTCCGTGACATTAAGCCATCTTAAAATGAGGGCAAATTGTTTGGGCGACATAATTATATAAAATCTAATTTACTTTCTAACAATTTGACTTAAATTTATAATTTCTTTTAAAAGAGCTAGATGTGAATTTTTGAAGCCAATAGATTTATGATGACTTTATTGGGGAACATTTTTCTTTCCACCTTTAGTCAGTAAAATATAAGAGAGAGAGAGAGAGAGAGAGAGAGAGAGAGAGAGAAGGGTAAAGGTGGTAAAGCATTGGTACAGCCTTCATGTTTGAAGCTGTAGCCTTACTTATGCAGGAGATTGCAGGGCCCAATTGTCTATTTTCCCTTTTTTTTCCATGATTTATGTTTTCTTTTTATTGCTTTACAAAAGTATCCTCTTCAAGAAATTTTATCTCAAGAAAAAGTTAAGCTGCCTTGTTTTTCTATGCAGAACTTAGCTTGTTGAGCAATTTATACATATATTTGTGCAAATTACTCAACTTTTATCATTAATTTAGAAATTTGTTCGTCTGAAGTGGTTAAATAAGTTCATTCCTATAAGCCATGAAATTTCGGGGTTTTGTTCTGTTGACGCAGAAAGATTATCTTGCATTATATGATAAGGTTGATCATTGTTGAATAGCTTTTTGCGATTATTAAGAGCAAAATTGATTTGAAATTCAAGAAAATTTATGCACCCTCCTATTGCAATTCCAACACTTCATATTCAGGAAAGGACTACCTAACAAATAATTTGCAGACTAGCCCATGTTTGATGATTTTATATATTTTGACTGGACTGCATTAGTTTAAAAATACCTAATCTATTAACTTTGCGTACTTTATCAACCTATGTCTATGCAGATGCTTGAACATTTGGGCATTAAAGCCTTTGTTGGAGGGAACTTTGGGAAGCCGCTCTCTGAGGCAGCTATATCGTATTTAAATTCATCTTCAGTAGAAGATATATTTCAGGTAATTGATATTAGAATAATCTCTTCCCAATTTGATTGTAGAAGATAATCACTACTGGAATTCTGTTCCATGAAAAATCTTTTTGATTGCCTTTAAATATAAAAATGTGATTGATCTGTGCTTCAAACATTTATAAACTTGAAGAAGTGATGAATAGTCGCAAAATGTTTAAACTGTAGCTGTTGACTCAGCATTGGATATTATCACATTTTTATTTAAAGTTAAAGAAGTGATGAATATCTGACGCACTTTCAAATATTAAGACATTTTTGTCTCTTGGATTGCAAGCCATGCATTTTGATTCCACGCATAGGCTTATCAGCCAACCACTGTTCTTAGGATTTACTGTTGATAATAAGCCTAAAAATTGATTGGATCGGTTAGGTCTGTTTGGATTGACTCTGCAAGATGATTGTCCGAACCTATCTAAAATTTAGAGCTTGGGTTACTTTTGACTGCCAAAATTAGAATAGGTTGTTGGAACAAAAGGGGGTTTTTGTTGTTGAAGTTTCTACCTGGTTTGGTTACAATAGCAACAAAAAAAAAAAAAAAAAAATCCAGACAAATAAGACATTAAGATTCTTATGGTTAGATTCTGGTGGGGAGAAGAATCACTCTACAGTTAAGGCCTTATAGGTTTGCGTACTATGAGAAAAAAGCAATGAACGCCGGCTACATGAAAATTGCACCCAAGAGATGCCTCTAATCTTTCGGTACAACCAAATGGAAAGCTTTTAATTCTATTCTAAAAGCATAACCAAATATGAGATAGTTGTAAAGTAATGTAAAGTCATACAACAAATAAACCTTGTATTTGACATTTTTTTTTTGAAACCCGAAAAATCTCAACTTGTTGTAACTTAACTGTAGGTTTTCACTGGCAGAATGGCCTGCCAAAATCACTATTTCTATAGCAAAATGTATCCACAAAATAAATTGAGAATTTATGTTTTTATGCCATGCCCCACATAATATTATGAAGCACCTCAAATGACATAATGAAATGGAAGATCCTATAAGTTACTCTTTGTCATGGCCCTTTCCTTTGCCACTTAACAGAAATATATGAGATGGAGCCTCAACATTTTTGACCTTATATCTATTTCAAATTACGAATTGAACAAACATGGAGGAAACGACAGGTGTTGAATGCAACATTGCACTAATTTGGTTTTCCTACCTTGTTCGTTGTCAAAATCAACCAAAAACCATCTGTTCATATAATGAACTTTCTCGATGCATCCAACGTATCAAAATTACTATGAGGAGATGTGATCAATTAAACAAGACAAAAACAATAGGTTCTGGATGTGATGAGTGTAAATTAGTCCTAAATTGTCTCAACTGTCCTTGAGATCACTCAACTGGCCTCCATGTGCAAATTGGACTACACTAGTGTGTTCGGAGGTCGAAAATTATCTTGGACAGTCATGCGTATTGCCAGGTCTTTGTACTTGAGTCGGTTTCACACAAATTATGATGCATGAAATTTGAATAAAATATGGAAAAATGAGAAAATTTTTGCAAAGATGTTAAATTTAATATATTTATATGTTAGATTCACACCCAAGGAAATAGTTAGAATAATAGTAGAGTTGTAGCACAAAAAGCATAGAAAAAATTCCGAGAAATGTATCTTTTAATATCTAAGGCCTTTCTTTCTAAAGTGATCACTTATATTTATAGCAATGTTGGCATAAAGTTATAATATGATGCATTAATTACACAAAAATCTCAAGAGCTTCTTTCTATCCTTGCACGTTATAATAATATTTTTTAATAATGTCTACTCTCGACTGCTGCTCCGTTTTTGGCGAATCGTGTTTCTTCGTGCCTCGTTTGCAAGCACTGCACATTTGTGCTTCGTCCTTCGTCGTTTCCTGTTTCGTCGAGATAAGTTGGTGTCGTCCCTCGTCGTTTCCTGTTTCCGCTTCTCCTTGTCACAGTCTTCATCCCCGTTTGGAAGGATTGTTTCCTGTCCGCAATCCTCGGGCTAGAGCCTAATTCGCAGGGGCTTCACAGAGGGGTTTCCTCTCTCGCTCCCCGTTTCTGATTCGATTTTTGCTCTTTGCTTTGATTTCTTCACTGCTCTTAACGCCGCACCTCCATCTATTGGGGATGGTTTCAGACAGATCGTATGCTGCTGCCCTTGCAGGTGTTCACGCCTCAGGTACACCTAAATCGTGCTCTTTTCCTCCTTTGTTTGAGCTGGCGGATGACATCAAAAAACCTGGTAGGAAGAATGAGAAGCCTGACATCTTTTTTACAGAAGCCGAATATATTCAACTTGCTTCCTCCTGTCAACTGAATTTAATCAGAAAATTTCTATATGATCATCCCAAAATAGAACTAATTCGTAAGGAATTTGAGCTTATGCACCTTGTTGAAGATTGAAAAATTGGATCGTTAGATGGAAGACACATTCTTATACAACTAAATAATGAAGATGATTACACGCGATTATTTGCTAGAAGGATGATCCAGATTGATAACAGAGCAATTAAGTTTTTGAAATGATTTGTGGATTTTGACCCATAGACGAAACCACCAATTATTCCGGTTTGGATTCGTCTCTTTGGTATGAAATTTCATTGTTTTACTAAGTGTTGTACTCTATTGCCTCAACTTATGGTAAGCAACTCTAAAATGGACATTCCTACTTTTAATCTTTCCCGTCCATCTGAAGCCAGAGTACTTGTTGAAAGAGACATCACTTAATCTGCTTCTGAGGAAATTTGGTTGGGCACACAACACCATGAATATTAATAAAATGTAGTGATTGAGCCTTTTTCTTTCGTATTGTTCAAACTGTCATATGTTCGACCACTCTAGTTCTCAATGCCATCATCTACACACTCACCTCAGTCCAAAAAATCATAGTGCTCCGCCATAGGCAGTGAATTCATTTTCTCCCGATCAGCTTCTAGATTTTGACACTATTAATCATCAAAAGTATATCCCTGAAGATGTCACTATTATCGCAGACAATATGACAACGTTTCAGTCTCTAAACAATGTTGTAGCTTCCCTGCCCTTGGAATGTACTATCATGGGGAAGAAGGAGATTCTTCAGACCCCACATGCCTTAAAACCTATCACCGATATTACATGTGACAATAGTTCTACTGCTTTACTACCGCCTCATCAGGTCGAACAAGTTGTTAATGTTACTCAAACACATGGAGATCATGATGTGCAATAGCCTACACCTGTTCGACCAACTTTGGAATAATCTATTTATCAAATGAGTCAATCATCGGATGAGGAATGACAGGTCTACACATCCAGGAGGAAGAAAAAGAATGAAAATCTACTCGAGCTCATAAATCTGATGGATGATACATTGGTTACTTCGGCAATATTACTCATCTTACTAATTTGTTGGCCGGCTCACTTCCTAGAACTAGAGGCAGAGAGATGACTAAAGTGAGACGTCCCTAACACTTTTTCACCCTTTTGTGACTTTTTGGTTTTTTATCTTTATGTATCTTTGCTTTATTTGAGATTTGTGTGTGTTGTATTGTCTGAGTTAGGCTTTCTTTTAGGCCCTCTCATACAATCTTTTTGTATCTTTTCCGCTTTAATATATTAGCCCTTGGGTTTTTTCTAATATATATATATATATATATTTGAAAGCCCAAAGGATAATATATTAACTAGAAAGAAAGATACAGATACAATGTGTGAGAGAGCCCAAGCATGACACCCTACCAACACAGTAACCACACATGGTTCCAAAACTAGAAAATACAGAAAAATATATGATAGACTTGAAAAAAAAGCCTAAAAGTGCCGAAAAATAAAGTATCAGGTGGCTGGAGTGCGACTCAATTTGGTCTTGCCTCTGCCCCCAGTTTTAGGGAATGAGCCAGCTAATAAATTGGTAAGATGAGTGCTATTGCCAGTAATAACCAATGTATCATCCAATAAGTTCCCTAGCTCGAGTCGGCCTCCATTCTTCTTCTTCCTCCTGGAATAGACTTGCTATTCCTCCTCCGAAGATTGGCTCACCGGATCTTGGTTTAAAGTGTGCTGGACATGTGAAGGTTATTGAACATTAGAAGCAACTACATGCTGTACCAGTTGTTCTTTAATTGGATCAAATGAACACTCTCGTGTGATTTGGCATGTGAGTCATCTTCAATAACAGTGGGTGGTATAAACACAACTGGATCTGTAGCTGTAGTATGTTATTCCTTGTCAGAAACTGCGGTGTTGGAAAGAGGATCGGGTTGCATCTTCTCAACAGGGACGATAGGTGGCTGACTAATCTTTAGCGATATCCGACCTTAGATGAGGATGCAAACGATAGCAAATAGTGAAATTGTGGCCAAACATACTGCAATGAGAGCAATAAGGAGGGTGTGTTTCTATATTTCAACCTTTTGCCAATACCCGTTGTGAGTGGTTCCAATCCATACCTCATCTGGAGCTGGTTGGCTGATATTTCTCTCAACTAACACACAAACCACAGAGAGTCTGGTGACAACAAACGTAGGGCTATCAACCTTGAGAGATTTACCGTAAGCAGTTGCTAAGGAGTAGAGAATTTCCAAGTTGAACATATGCAATTTTAACTCCGAAAATTTTATCCAAACTGGAAAGATAGGGGACTCCGCTTTAGGATCAAAATCAACAGTCAACTTCATAATTTTCATATAACGGTTGTCGATCTTGATAATTTTTTGAGAAAAAATGCGAGTGTAATCGACATTGTCAGATAACTGAATTAGTATGTGTCGATCATCATGTAAACCAATATTTCAACTGCCCAACAGCTCCATAGCATCAATTTCTTTTCGAATGATCTCAAGTTTTGAGTGACCATAAAGGAAATTTTCCCACTAGAGCAAAATGGCAAGAAGATGCGAGAGTACTGGTTTCAACCTTTATAAGAATAAGAGCAGATTTCCCATTTTTTTCCCCAATTTTTTAATGAAGGTATGATCCCCACCACTTTCAAGAGCCTCGTGGAATGCAAGATTTACCTATACGAAAACCAGTTTTTGAATCTAAAAGAGGAGCACTAGTATGAATAGAGAGGCCTCCGACAACTGCATTGGCATAGGAACGTGTCCATGCCATCTCCGCCTACAATCTGTCAGGCAGGAAGCGAGGACGTCGTCTGGATAAAGAAGTGCGAAGGAGGTGTCGTTAGGAAATGAGCGTCGTCTGGAATGAAAGCGAAATCGCGTCGCCTGAGGAAGAGCGGAAGTCACGTCGTTTGGAAGCTGCAAAGCTCGTACGAGGCGTCTTCGAAACCAATTCCTTCAGTTCCGTTCCAACCCGACGACGAAGGGCTCCTTCGGTTTCGTCATCTTCCTCCGTTCGACTGTTTTATATATATATATATATATATATATATATATATATATTAGTAATTTTGGTTATACTGGTGTGTCTTATGCGTGTTCATGTCATAATTTTTTTAATAATAGAAGCGTCTTGTGTTCGTATCCGCGCAACATTGGCAACCACGTAACATGGCAACCAACCCTCGCTCTCTTGCGTCTCAGTTTGCAGGAGAAGATCCTCACTTTCTTCTTGTGTTTGCAACTCTTGCCTTTCTCTCTTTGTTCATAGGCCATGTGCAACAACCTTCCCACTAGTGCTCACAATTGCTTCGCCTCCTCAACTTGAGCGTCACATGCTCTTAGCCCGAGAACTAGCTCGAATCCTTCAACTATTGCTCCTATCTATTCCATGTTCGAACCTCATGCGACTTTTCTCACTGACATGCCTTTGTCATTGCTTTATTGAATTAAAGCCCATCTTCAACTTCTTCCCCATATGGCATAGCAACTGTCCCCACGCTCCTAGCCCCATGCCTGTTCCCTCACCGATTACAGCCTGTTGCGGGCGGCTCCCTACCCAATCTCAACTCCTTGCCAAGAACCCCTCGCACGTTCTCTCTCGACCCCTATATGACCTCTCTTTTATGTGTGAGCTCACCGTCAACCTCCCCTCCTCCAGGCAAACAATTGCTGTAGGTGTCAATGACAACCATCCCAAAATCCAAGCTATGGTCTTTGTTTCCAGCCAAGTACAAATCATAGACGAAAATGCCAGTCTTAACAACAATGTCAGCTACAAGGTACGATTGATGATGAGATACTAGAGAAGGTTGTGCATAATCTCAATATGGCTTCAAATCCATATTTTCTCCATCCCATGAAAGATGCAAAAGAAGAACAAGTGGATTAGGATCCTTGCAATTCAATGGTGGAACCATATATCCCCTTGAATTTTAGAATTCTGTTAATAAAGGGGACTAATTGGGTCATTTACCCCCTAAAAAATATTTGATTTTGCCCGCATGCCCCTTTCTGCACGCTCAACCTTGTAATGCATGAGTAATGGGCTCCTGCTCCTACTAACAACTCACACAATCCAATAAATTTATTTATTTTTAAGCACAAGAAGCAAACTAACATTTTTGAAATAAGAAAAATATCATTATTATATTAAAACATAGCACACTTAAAATTCCATTTTACTAAAACAAACATTCTCAAGTTGTTCTAAACGGTCACTAAGGGTCCGTTTGGGGCCGCATTTTTCGAGCGTCGCGGCTCCTAAACCGGAAAGCTAATATTTCTATCGCGAGCTTTCCTTCGGCGGCAGCAGTCGATTGCCGCTAAAAAAGGAAGAAAGCAGGCCGCGGGGTCGACCCCGTGGCCTGGCTTTCTCGAGGGTTAATGCCTCCTTTGCCCCCCCGCTCCTTTGCCCCGCTCCAAATCCCCGCTCGAGAGCAACTTCGGTAACCCGTCGCTTCCCGCTCGATCTCCCCGCTCCAAAGCCCCCTGCTCTGGTTGCTCCCTTTGCGAAACTCCCCCTTCTCCTCCCCCTGTTCGGGAAACATCCGCTTCCCGCTCGATCGATCCGCTCGATCGCCTCGCTCCGAATCCCCTGAACTCCCCCTTCTCCTTCGCGAAACTCCCCCTTCTCATTCGCGAAACTCCCCCTTCTCCCCTTGTTCGGGAAACCGCCGCTTCCCGCTCGATCGTCCCGCTCCGAAGCCCTGCTCGTTGCTCCCTCGGGTGTTTTGTGCTGATTCTTGCTCGATCACCTCGCTCGGGTGTTTTGTGCTGATCGAAGCAGCTTGCCTCCTTCCGCCCCGCTCAAAACCGAAACCTGATTGAAGCAGGTATGTCTTCTCCCAATTTTTTATCCCATATTTTGTTGTTGTTCTTTTATTTAGACAGCGTGCTCTGCAAAATAGATGAATAACACCTGCAATTAATATAAAAAAAAAATATTAGATATATACTTGCATGAACTATAACTTATGATTCTTACTCTAATTTCAAAATTTACCAAACTTTGCATGTTAGAGTGGTAGATATGTTCTCTTTATAGTTATAACAGTTCTTACTCTATAACTTCTGATATTTGCACAAGTTTTATTTGATTTTTTACTTTCTACTTGATTTTAATTTGACGTTTTATGACTTTGTTTTGATTTAGTCATAACATGAACAATAAACCTAAAGAGGTTGCTACACCTGCATTATGGGAAAAAGAAACAAAAATACTATTTTGCGATCTTTGTCTTAAAGAGATTGAACGGGGAAATAGACCTATGACTTTTTTTAATAAAGAAGGGTTGCAAAATATTATCAGATGTTTCAAGGAATGTACAGGCAGGGAGTACGACAAGTTGCAAATGAAGAACAAGGGACCAACTGAAGAAGGACTGGAAAATTTGGAAAGAATTGAATAGGGGATTTACGGGTCTGGGTTGAGATCCAGTGAAACGAACAGTTGATGCACCTGATGAATGGTGGACTGACAGACTTGCGGTGAGAATTTTTTATACACTTTGTAATTTTATATCTTCATATGTTTATTATTAACTGGGTGTTTATCAAATTCCATGTAGGTGGTGCCCGCTGCAAAGAAGTTTAAGTTTTCTGGGATAGAGCCTGAATTTGAGGAAAAACTTGATCGCATGTTTGGAGGCGTGGTTGCAACGGGGACCTATGCATGTAGCCCAAGCGAGATAGGGTTCGCTGGCAATGCCGTGAATTTGGGAACCCCCAGAGATTCAGTTGATTTCATTGATGTCCCCAGCCCAGATCAGAACGAATATGAAACAATGTCTCGTTCCAAACGTCCAAAGGTTGTTGGTAAAAGAAAATCTGGTGCTTCTTCCCTCAGACTCGAGCTATCCGAGGCGGTTTCTTGTTTCAAGGCAGAATGTCAGGCTTCTCAATCAAGCTCTATTGAGGAGGCACTTGAAATCTTAAGCACTACAACTGAAATTTATGCATATAAAGATTTATATCTATTCACAGCAGAATTAATAGAGGACCCGGTCCGTAGAGATATCTTTGTAAAGATACCAGCCGCCCGCAGAGTGGCATTTATTCGGCATTTTTATAATCGCATAAACATTTAAGATGTTTTATATTTTTCATCCTTAGAATCTTTCTACTGCATTATCTTTTATGATCACTTGAACATTTAAGTTATGTTATACTTTTTATCACTAGAATATTTTTACTGCATTATTTGTTTTTTTTTTCAAGAGTTGTGCTTGTCGACTCTGTTGTACATTTCTAATTATATGCAAACATCTCTTTTTTATGTCTCAAACTCTCATGCGCTTGTCAATCTATTTATACAGAGGGATAACAATCACCATGAATGCAAATAGAAGAAGACAAATAGAAGATCACATTGACTCACGAAGAAGAAAGCGGAAAGGGATGTTTCTGACCGTAATATGTTTGATGCACGAGTACTACAACGCTTACATTGATCGATCGCCATGCATGACATCTTCATATATTGGTGATAAATGGGTTGGAGAGTTGCTTGCGGGGCACCCAACAAGATTTTTTAATATGTTTCGAATGAGGAAGACAATATTTATTGATCTTCTGGAATTACTCGTGGGAGCTCACGGCCTTCATGGATCTTCGAGGACCACTCCACGTGAGGTGCTCGCAATAACACTATTTATATTATCCCAAAACGAGTTAATGCGAGGAGCGATGGAGCGGTTTCAGCACTCATCTGAAACAATAAGCAAGTACTTCTCAATCGGATTGAGTGCACTTGTTAGCCTGTCCTATCATGTCATTAGATCCATAGATTATAAGTTCGAGCAAACACTTGCTGAGATATCGAAGGATGCGCGATATATGCCCTTCTTCAAGGTATTTTATCGAATGCAATATAGTTAATTTTGTTAGAGTTTCCAATGATATGTCGATACTAACATTAACTCAAATAGGACTGCATCGGCGCGATTGATGGAACACATGTTGACGCACGTATCCCAAATAATGATAAGGTTGCATTTATCGGCCGTTGTGGTAGCCCCACCTAAAATGTCATGGCCGTTTGTGACTTCAATATGTGTTTCACTTTTGTTAAGGATGGTTGGGAGGGCAGCGCACATGACAATCGAGTTTTTAAATCTGCGACGCGGGATCCCAATACCAAATTTCCACATCCACCTACAGGTACGCTCGGGATTGAGCTCAATGAATGTCCAACTTGAAGCTTCATATTAATTGTTTGATTTATCAGGCAAATACTATTTGGTCGATGCTGGCTACCCATTGCAACGAGGATATCTAAAACCATTTCCTGACACGAGATATCACATACCAGATTTTGTACGTGCAAACAACATTATACGAGGCAGAAAAGAAATGTTTAATAAAAGACATTCATCGTTACGTAGTGTAATAGAGAGGACTTTTGGTGTGTGAAAAAAGAAATGGGTGATACTCCGTGATATGCCTCCCTACAATTTCTCCAAGCAGGTACAAATTGTGTTTGCTACAATGACCCTCCATAATTACATTAGAAGACATCACTCACGTAACGATATCGACTTACATTCGGCGGAAGAGGATGAAGAAAATGTGCCTGTAGAAGTTTTTGAATACCGTTTAGGTCAGTCTTTCACGGAAGTGGAGAATGATGCTTCAACCACCTGCACTGTTGACGGGGAAGGTGCAAGCGAAATGGCAGAACTGAGGGAACGGATAGCTGATGCGATAGCAGGAGCATGATTGGAGTAAAGTAGCTTTTATGGATGATAAACCATGTTTATTTTGGATTTGAATAAACATTTATTATGGACATTATAAAAGTACATTCTTTCGAAGTATTTGGTGCATTTCTAGTTTTCCTAATTGTAGGTGATATTTACATTTTTCATCTCGAACACTTTGTTTGATTGTTTCTTTTATTATAGTTAGTCTTTATTGTAACATGATTATGTCATTATTATTACAATTGTCATTTCTGTGTTTTGATTTAATTTTTCACAATTGAACATGCTTCTCTTTATGTTAATATAATGAGGTTTAGAATATATATGAAATTGTGGCTACTATTATGAATATTTAACCTTGTGTAAATTGGAGATGATTGATGGAATCCTCAGTGGAGATGACTCCTTTTTCCTAGCTGTTAAACCATGAGGTTCTCTCTATAATTTTTTCTTCTTCCTTTTCTTGTCTTTTTCTTCAGGTTCGTTATCGGCTTTGCATTCTTCCTTTTTCAACAATCAAAGTATTTTTTTTTCACCATAACTTTTATAGTCGCTGCTCCCCGGTGTTCATATTCTGCATCTTTTTTTTGTCACGTTTCTGCTGCCCTCATGCCATTTTTGCTCTTGATTCATTATATAGCATACTAATTTCACTGCATTTTTTGTCATGTAGCTTTCTATCCGTTTAGCAATTTGGCTAGTGACCGCTACCAGCTTCAGAACTGTGGAAATCTTACAAACATTGATGTAGTTGTGCAGATCTGATTTATAGTTTTTAGGCTGATTTAGGTTTTTGTTAACTGGAGCGAACAAAGAAATGAAGGTTTCTTTTGATTATGCTTTTCTGCCAAACAATTTAAAATCACAATCTACATTAAAATATGTACTTTTTACACACTAAATGCTTGTGCGCAGACGCTCGAGAACCCAGTCATTGCCTTGAAGACAGTGGGCAATCCAGGCTGGAGATTGTTCAGTGTCATCACCCTTGTGATTCCAGAATTCTTCTCATACTTGGTCTTCCCTTGTGATTCCAGTCTGAATTTTACCTCTACCTTTGTTTTCAAAGCATCCACTTTCGCTTTCTTCTCCATAACAGGCATTCTGCTAGCATTGTCACCATAGCCTTCAGATGAGCAAGGCTGTAAATGAACCGATGCACTCGAGCTATAAATGAACCAATGCACTCCAGTAATCGAATGAAGCAGTTAGCTTATTTAGTGAGAGAGATGTGATTATTGGACCGAAAATGATCTCTAACTTTAGAAGGGGAATAGAATTTGAAGTGCCGCAACAGTTGCTAGTGCCTTGTTACCATTTGAATGCTTTCCGGCCAATGTTATCTATCTCCAATTTCTTGAGCATAAGAAGCGATGTGGTTACGATTGCACACATTTAAATGACTTCTCTTTTGTTCTTAGATTGTGGCTTTTATGGTTATGTTTTGTATGACTATCTCCAAGTTCTGATTGTGGCTTTTATGGTTATGTTTTGTATTGATATTTCCATAGAAACAGTTCAATTAAACAAATACTGTATTTACAATCAGAAATAGTAATAACTAAGAGCAGAACATTGAGAAATTTGCAAGATTGCTATGTAATTGGGCAAAAAAATAAAGAAACTGAATGCAAGCTATCTTTCATTTCAAAATTTAACTCCTTACATTTTCCAGATTTGTGTTATTCTACATTATTTGCACTCAATTCTTTTGTGTGATTGTAACTATGCATGAAAGTATATTTTTTTAAGTGGTATGAGAGATTTGGGTGGTATACATGTAAAAAAAAAATTTAAATATTGGTGCTAGATGTGTAAATACATTGGAATTGACCATTCTAACTTGTAAAAAAAATTAATTTTTTGTGCTGAGTTGTATATTCAAATGCTGAGTGTTGCATCTGGTTGTTGAAAAGCTTCAATATTTTTGTAAGTGTTGGTTGCTGTAGATATTATTATGATAGGATGATTATAAGTGTTCCTTCATGTAGATATTATCACTTTCTACTTTACAAATTATTACTGCTGAACCTTGCATAGCATAAAAGTTGCATATTCAAGTCATTCATTGACTGCTGAAACTGTAGATATTATTACTTTATGTCATGTCATATATGTAAGCTGTTGAAGGCTATATGAATTGCTATATGGATTTTCGAAATGACATTGCATACAGAAAATGATGGATTGCAGATGAGTTGGTTGATGCTTTCAGTCTTCCTGAAATTCTGTATTGTTTTTAACTGAATTTTTGCCTTAAAAGCATTAAATTTATGGCTATCATAGTTCTGTTAAGCACACCATTACAGAACAGGGGCAAAATTGTCATTTAGCCAGAAATAGCTGCCCCACAGCTGTTTTCACACAGCTGCCCTAAAGAGACAGCCAGCTTCGCCGCAGCAGCTTTCCCACAGCAGCTTTCTGAGGCAGCGCAGAAGCTGCAGCTGCGCCAAACATAAATTTCAGATTTTTAATGTTTTGCCCCTGTTCTGTTTGGGGGTGCGACTGGACAGCTTCGCGGTACCCCACCGTCGAGAACTGCTGTTTGGGGGAGCGGCAGATGAACTTCGCTGCCGCTGTAGGGAGGAATTTGGCAAAAACGGGCCGCAGGATCGACCCTGCTGCCCGCGTTCCGCGACTCTGTTTTACCCAATTGCCCCTTCGTACGCGTTGTTTGTTCGCTTGTTCGTCTTCTCTCCGTTCGTTCCTCTTCTCTAACAGTTCGGCTCCGCGCGGGTGCCTTGCTAGGAGAAAGTTGGCCCCGTGAACCTTGGCGTCGCACTCTTAGCACAAGCTTGTCTAATCTGATAAGCAGTACATCCTCGCTGCCCGATCGCATAGCTCGCACCCCTTCATCTCTCAGCCTCGATCACCTCTGTTGATCTCTCGATTGTGCCGATTTGGCTGGATGGGAAAAGCAGCTATAGGAGGAATTTGCTGCAGTTAATATCTTCTCAAGTTATTGTTCTTCTCTTCTGTGTATTATTAGATCTTAAAGGAACTTAAGGACTGCTCTAGTGATTGATATTTTTAGTTTTATGGTTTTGGTTAATAAAAGGTAGAGGAGGAACTTAAGGAACTTATGGAAGCAATTCAGCATGTAAATGTTAATGTTTAGGTGTTATGCATGAAAATACATAATTAATTGTGTCGCATGCATGTAAATGCCCCTTTTTTCCTTATCTAGCTCATTGATCCTAATCAATGGTCTTTCCTAAACAATAAATTCACATGGTGCTGCTTAATTTAGCTCATCATTATTTTGAACATATTTGTAAACTTCAAATAAATTTATCATTTTTTTTAATTTCTGCTTCTGAATTATTAAATAAGTGTGTGTCACAGTTCTGTTACATACAAATTTATTGAACATGGGCAGAATGATCAATTTTTCAGAAACAACTGTCCCACAACTGTTTTTACACAACTGTTTTTACACAACTGCAACAAATAGACATCCAACTTTCTAGCATTAGCTTCCCCACAGCAGTTTCCTGTGGTGCCAAACAGAGCCTAAAACTCGCTCTGCTTAGCCTCATTCTAACGTTCCACTCAACCTCTCATCATGTTTGCACGGTGAATTGTTTTTGTTATTATTAAATTTACAATGATTTATGTTTGATTATTTTTTAACTATAAATGATTTTTTATTGGATTTCTTATATCGTTGACATACCAGAATTTTATCCTATTTAAACTTCTATGTTGGTTTATCAAGTGATTTCAATCAAGGGATCACCGAAATCTATATTTTTCTATGTAAATAGTGAAGTGTGACAAAAATTAAATTTATTAATGTAAT
>NEWO01000185.1:1155543-1178920 GCA_003013225.1 Phalaenopsis aphrodite | reverse complement strand
TATAGATTTTATTATAAGCTGGTTTCTTAAAGTTTCCTATACAGGCAAACCCTTGTACTTAATTACATCTTAAATGACCAAGGTCACATAAGAAAACTCTCGATTTAAATCAGAAAATATTATCTTTAAAAATTTCAAAGGATAGGACATTTCAAAGATCGGACCAAGGAGTGTCAAATGGGAATGACTCAAATTTATAACATTGTTATGGAATCCAAAGGGAGAAAACTAGGGGTTTTCACAATTCCTGAAGAAAAATTCAGTTACTTCCGAAGCTATTATATGGTTTGGTTTCAATTTCAAGAAAATTATTGAATGTTTATTCTACCAATTTTATCATTTAGGGCTTACATTTGGATGACACAATCATACGAATAGCCTGCAAGACCGGACAATTTATGTCGTAACGAATGAAAATCTGAGAGCCTAAGGCGAGTTAGGTCTTAAATTGCACAACATTATTGTGTAAAGGTCTAAGATAAAGTGATAATTTTTATTGCACTAGGCAAATGACCTTGACATACCATGGCTTGTTGTTTAATTCTAAAGAAGAAATTGTTGTTGTAGATCCACTTTTGGTTGTAGAATGCTGCCCTCAAAGTTAGCTCCCAACTCATCAGCAAAGTAGTAGTCCTAAAGTTGAAAGGTTCAAAGGTTTAAATGACAAGTTTGTTCAATCAAAATAAATGGGGGGTTAAAGTCAATACTAAGCCATTAAAATTTCATGGGTAAATTTGTAATTATCAAAATGTTAATTTAAGTGAGATTTATTCCAATTAAAGGAGCATGCTACCATCTAATTACCAATTAGGGGCTTCAAATAAGTGAATTATTATATTCCAAACTCAAGCCTACTACTTTAGAATTATCTAACTAAATTAACCTCAAGTCATAACAAATAAAAATTACAATTTTACTCATATCATAAAAAGGTGGAAAATTGGTTTCTACCTCTTGACCCATTATGTTTCAAACATCCAAAAGTGTTCATTGTCATCAAAATATACCCATTTACCCTTTGGTTAATACTAAATTCAATTAGGGCATCAAAATCCAAAATTACCATTTTACCCATAAGGCTCTCCAATTCATAACTTATCAAATAAAACTTAAATGACTTTGAAATTTTTATGGTATCGTAATTATGGGTCAAATAAAATATTAGAGGAGAAAATATGATTTTTCTAATTTTATTTAAATTACATAACTATTTTAGCTCAAAATTAGGATTTTCAATGTTAATTTATTTAACTTATCAAAGTAAATATTCAGTTCATTGGAAAATTATTAGAGCTTTGCCTAGTTTAGAGGACCACTTGGACAAAATTTCATGATTTTAAAAATTAAAATTTAAGTATTATAATTATTTTTTGGTTTTTGTGATTAATTAAGTAGGAAATATGATTTAATTTCAAAAATTACTTTTTATATTTTGTTAAATCTCCCTGAGTCTAGAAAACTCAAAAAAACAAACTTTTCATTTTTTATGACTTTTGCTTTATTTATTATAATTATTTTAATAGAAAATTAAGAAAAATATGCTTTTGGAATTTAAAAATACATAACTAAATCAGGAAAATTAAGAAAAAAATTTTAAAGGGTCCTAAGTGATTAGGGAACAATTAAGAACAATTTGAAACATTTCTTATTTTTGGAATTTTTATTACTTTTAATTATTTTTAATTAAAAAAAGTAGCTAAAAAATGAACTAATTATTTTAAAATAATTTTTAGTTTTTTCTAAGGCCCCTAATCACAAGGAACTCAGAAAAATACTTTTTAAAATTTTTAAAATTATAGTTAATTTATTATAATTAGTTTAATGCAAAAAATACAATTTTACTTAGAAAATAGGTTTTAGAACTCAAACTACTTTAAAGGAGTTTCAAATTTTTATAGTGAGTTAAAATAATCATTATTTATAGTGTAAAATCATTTTTTGCAATTTTTGAAGTATATTATATTTATTTAATTTCTTAAGAATTTAAATGTCTTAATTAGCTAGAAAATTATGTACAAACATTAAAATATATTTTATATTTCTGTTAAGGTTCTCTCATCACAGAAAACCTAATAAATAAGTTTCATATTTTTTAGATTTATATTTTAATTTATAAAATTATTTTAAGTAAAAATAGGCAACTAGGCATGAAAATTAAGGTTTTAAAGCTAGGGATGCCTTTTCACTTTGGAAAAACCAGAGAACTTCTCCTATTAACATGAGGAATGAAACTCTAATGTTTCAATCCATGAAAATTATTATTTACTTAATTAGAAGTAAAATAGTCCTGAGGGTACTTAGTTAATTAAAAATCAAAGACATCTCAAATAAATTTTATTGTTACTACACATTGTTTTCCTCTATTTACTGAGCAGGAGGATTTTTTTTATTTTTTATTTTTCTACACCAAATTATGCATTTTCTAAGTTAACTGAATTAAATAAATCAAAATAAAATCCTATTTTTCTACTTAAACATGCGGCAACCGCGTCATCTTAGGACGCTCCGAAAGACCACACGACGCTCTGCTATTTGACGCTGTCATCCACTAAGCAACCCAGTCAGTGCACACTTTATGAACCGTTCTCTTGTCTGGCATGATCCTAGCCCTTCATCTGATACATGCTCAATCCAACAACTCTCAATCATCGTCCACCTTCTAGGCTTAATATCTCTCACTACACTCAACCAAATCACATGGGGTTTGTTCCTACACCTTCATCCAGTCTTGACAAACCTATCTATACGGTCACATGCTCATGAAATTAAACTTTTCTTCACAAAAGCCTAAACCAAGCTCAATTTGGGGGAAAATAAGCTATACCACTTGTATGAGAGAGGAGGCCCCAATCAGATGCTTGAAGAAGCTTCACTGGAGTCCAACGAAGATGCATGAAGTGTTGCTTTCCTCTGGTGAATGGTCTAAGTATGAGTTGAGTCTGGAGGTGGGTTAGAGGGCTCGGGACAAGAAGGTTTTGAAGGAATTCTTCCTCATTTGGTCTGAGGAAGCCTAAGGATAATTTAATTCAAAGTCTTGAGGAGTTCTGTGGTGTGACAGAAAAGGTCCTAACTTTTTGACTCAAAATTGAGCTCAGGTAGTGGAAGTAATGGCTGAGAAATGGATGGAATGAGCTAAAGTGGTATTGGAGAAGCTCTGTAAGCAACTTGGCAGAGTTTGCTTAAGGGTTTTTGCAGTTACTTTGTTTCTCGGTGGGAGGTGGTGTTTAAATAAAGGGGGAAAGAGTGGCCACTAAGGCTGGCTAATGGGTGGAGATGGACGCTTAGGTGGAGGGCTGAGAGATGCCAATAGCCAATGGAGGTGAGCCAACTCAGGGAGTCCCAATTTTAAGTTTAAGGCTTAGGGTAGCTCACAATTTTGGTGTTTTCTGGCAACTAGGCCAGCTGTCAGGCCAGGGCTGGTGGCTAGCTAGTTCAGGGAGGTCAGATGAAGGTTTAGTTGTGATTAGTCTTAGGGTTTGATGGTTGATGAAAAATCTCTCCTTGGTTTAGTCATTTTAGGAAGGGATCCCCAAATCAAGGGACCCTTGGTCCATTGCTCAATATTTGTTCTTTGGGTGATTTAATTATCATCCAAGAGTGTTTAAACATGTAGAAATGGTTAAGGCTTGGACTAATTTAAAATATTTGAGGTGGACTTGAGATTAGGTTCAAAATGGAATTGGACTTATAGATAGCTAGAGCTTGGATTTTGTCTAGTTAAAGGGCGGATATGGTTTATAAATTTGTCATGAAGTGTTTGGAGCTCAGTTGTGTGGAATTCATGTGTCATAAAGCTTGATTTGGAGAAATTTGGATTTTGGGTCAAAATTGGGGCTTTTGGTTCAAATTGGGTTTGGGTTAGGATCTAGACCAATTGAAGGTCTAATTGGGTCAAGAGGAATGCCAGAAAAATTTGGAATTCAAAATTGAAGGACTTGGACAAATTAAGGGCCTCAATTTGGGGAACTTGAGGCCATGGTCAAAATCGGGGCTTTTGGTTTAAATTGAAATTAGAATTTGGAGAGTGGTTAAATTGGGTTTAAAATTAGTTTTGATTGGGATTGATTGTGGTGAATTCTGAGTTGGAATTGAAATTGAGGAAGGTTGAAGTCAAATTAGTAGAAATTGGGAGTGATTTGAGCTAATTGGGCCTTAAAGGGCAAAATTGGGATTTTGGCCAAAATTGGTCAAATTGGGCTTCATGAGTGGTCAAGATTGGTTTTGAAATTATTTGAAATGTTTTTTGGAGGTTTTGAGAAAATTTGGGCCACCAAGGGCATTTTGGTATTTTTGGCAATTTTGGGGGTATTTTGAGAATTTTAGAAATTTTTGGGTGTTTTGGGCAATTTTAGTGGTTTGAATGAGTTTTAGATGATTTTTGAACAAAATTATGTATTTTGGGTAATTTGGGAAAATTTAGGGTTTCAGGAGAAATTTGGTAGTTTTGAGAAAGTTTGGGGGCAAAGGGCTAAATTGGGTATTTGGGTAGAATTGAGATCAATTGAGGATGCTAATCATAAAATGATGCTTTTTTAAGCCATGAGACTAAGGGAATTCTCATTATGGATCCTCTATTTGCTGGTCTTAGCTAAACCCTAGCATAGGGCTAATGGTTTAGGGGACCATCCGCATGAGTTTCCAAAAGGGTAAGGGATCGAGCTAAGCATGTTTGGTTAAGGGTTAAGGTTTAAGGTCGTGAGTGAAGGTGAAAGGTATCAAGTGTGTGTGTGCTCAAGACTGACCAAGACCTCACCACCCAGAGCTAACCCAAAGGCCAAACAGTCTTATAGGGACTCCTCTTGAGCTCCCCTATATTGGTTCCTCCTAATAAGTGCTATATGTTAGAACCAACATGTGGAACTTCAAGATGAGCAAAGAAGAGTTATATAATTTCTAATGGTGAGGGTTCCTTTACTAGTCTTTTAGAAATAACCAACAAGAAAGTCTTATAACTATATCCTAGGTTTCTAAAGAAGAAACTATACCTCAACCAAAAGTGAGATCATCATATTGTACATCCCAAAAGTAATGTCTGACATCGATGAATTTCTTTTATTGATGGTATGTAAACCATAAGGCATAATTTCACTGAATATGTATTATACTATACCAGCATACCACAAAATTTGTCATTTAGTAATAATAAATAGTTGCTCATAAAAAATATTATCGTTTGATCTCCTCTTCATAAACAGATGAATTCAGTTAATCCAGTTTGATAAGTGGTTTACTATTTGATTCATAATATATTTCTTATCTATAATTTCAATGTCAAAATCTTGCATTAACAAGAGCCATCTAATCAATCTTGGTTTGATGCCATTTTTTGACATGAGATATCGAATTTCAGAATGGTCAATTTGAATAGTACATTTGCTTCTAGCCAAATAGGGCCTAAATTTATCAAATGCATATATTATAGTCCTGGGCTCCTTCTCAGTAGTAGTCTTATTAATTTGAGCTTCATTAAGTGTTTATAATCTAACACAATTCCTTCACAAACCATGAATTGACACTTCTTTCAATTGAGAACAAGGTTAGTCTCTTCATAGCATCTCAACACCTTAGCCAGATGATCCAAGAAGAATCAAATGAAGGGTCAAACATAGAAAATTCATTCATAAAAACTTCTATCGCCTTCTAAATTAAGTCACAAAAAATTGACATCATGCACCATTGAAACATAGTAGGTGCATTTCATAACCTAAAGGGCATCATTCAAAATGCAAAAATCCCATAATAACTTGTGAATGTTGTCTTATCATGATCCTCTAGAGCAATAGGGATTTGATGATACCCAAAACATCCACCTAAAAAGAAAAAATATGAATGACCAGCTAGCCCATCCAACCTCTATTCCAGAAAGGATAAAAGAAAATGATCTTTGTTAGTGATAAAATTTAATTCTTGCAATCTATATAGATTCACCACCAAGTGACATGACTAGTAGAAATCAATTCATTCTATTCATTTACAAACACTATCAATCCACCTTTTTTAGGAATGCAGTAAATGGGGCTAACCCAAGCACTATCTGAACTAGGATAGATAGTACTTGCATCAAACCGCTTCAATATTTTCTTTTGAACTTCCTTCAAATAAGTTTTATTCCCTCTTGAGGTTCTCCTTGAAGTTTATGGATATCTTCCATTGGGATCATTTGCATACATACATATAGACCCCTTTATATTTGCTAAGGTCAATCCAAAAGCTTTCTTAAAATTTCTTAGAATATTCATTAATTTTTCCTCTTGTGAGTTAGTTAATTCTGAGGATATGATATCTGACAATGTAGAGGATTTTTCCAAGTGAGCATACTTTAAATATTTGGGAAGCACCTTCATTTTAAGTTTAGGGAGTTCCTCAATAGAATGAATTAGAGTTTTGTTATTTTCTGTTGTATCTAGAATATCAAGCCTTACCTAAATATTTTTTGAATCATAATTAATCAATAGTGCTGATTCTTCCTTAGAGTCTATAAAATTCTCCTCATCCAAATAAGGCTCTACTAATTTGACTTTGTTATCTTCTTAAAAATTGCTACTACACAAAAAATCAATTAAATCCATCTAAAAACATGCATCTTGAATTCCTTCAGAAGGATAGTTCAAAGATTTTCATTCATTAAAAGTTTTCTTCTATTTTTTTACCCTCATAATCAATTCACCTTTTCACACATCAATCATAAATCGACGAGTGGCTAAGAAAGGACTATCTAATATGATGGGAATTTCTTTATCTTCCTCCATATCTAATACATTGAAATCAATTGGTAAAATAAATTTGTCCACATTCACTAGAGCATCCTCTATAACCCCACTCAAATAAGTGATGGATTGATTAGTAAGCTGAAGAGTCACAGTGGTAGTAGACACCTCTCCTAATCCTAAAATTCTGAAAATTTATAATGGCATAAGGTTTATACTTGCACCTAGATCACATAAAGCATTTACATTAAATTTTTCTCCAATTGCATAAGGGATAGCAAAGCTCCCAGAATCCTTATGCTTTTGAGGAAAATTCTTATTAATACCTCTGCAATCCTCGTTGAGTGCTACTGTCTCATAGTCTCCAAACTTCCTCCTCTTTATAAGGATATGTTTCATGAACTTTACATAGCTGGGCATTTGCTCCAAAGACTCAAAAAAAGGAAATCATTTGTTTCTTAAATACTTACAAGAATTTAGAAAAAGGTTGATCCCATTTTTATTTCTGGAGTCGCTAAGGAAGTGATGGTGGTGGTATTTCTAAGTTTATCTTAGTTGGTGAGACTGGTTATTCAAACTCGTTTAAAATATCTTCCGAAGGTCTTTCAATTTCCAGGTTCTTCTTTTCAAGCTCAGAATCTTTCTGAACCACATCCTATAACTCTCTTCATTTGAAAACAAAAGAATTAAACTAAATGATGTCTTTAAAGAAATACAATAAATGAAATACAAAATCACTTATCTTCCTCTAGTTTACAACAGCCTGAAGATGCTCCAACAAATGATTCTATCGAGGTTGCTTTTGAAATCATTCCCTCTCCTCAACTTAAGAAGAAAAAGAAGGAACAATACTTTACAACACACACAACCTTCTTCTTACTTCACCACTCAATTCTCCCCAAAATACTCAATTTAACCCTAACTTTCATCAATCCATTCTTTTTCCCCTGCGTAAATATTATATAGAC
Organism: Phalaenopsis aphrodite; assembly: GCA_003013225.1. Lineage (NCBI taxonomy): Eukaryota > Viridiplantae > Streptophyta > Magnoliopsida > Asparagales > Orchidaceae > Phalaenopsis > Phalaenopsis aphrodite. The sequence goes on along the minus strand of NEWO01000185.1, from coordinate 1,171,245 downwards.
TTAAATATAAAGCATATTAAACCCCCTTAGTTGTCTACACAGCTTCCCACGACAGGTGGTCGAACTGCTCAAAACTGCCTCAGGCAGTTGCTGGCACTTAGATGTCAGTCTCTTGGTTTGCAAAATTGGGCTTGGGCACCCAGGCACTCAGTGATTGGCGCCTAAGCTCCAACCTCTAGGGTTGCCAGTCTGAGACCGCCGCGTAGGCACCTAGGGATCTAACATCTAGGTTCGAGTCTCTTGCATGCTCCTTTGCTCCAAGTCTTCTCCTCGTTGCTTCGTTTCCAACACTTACTGTACTTACAAGATGCATGACTTAACCCAACACCTTACGGCACGAGCTGACGACAGCCATGCACCACCTGTGTCCGTGTTCCCGAAGGTACCCCTCTCTTTCAAGAGGATTCACGAAATGTCAAGCCCTGGTAAGGTTCTTTGCTTTGCATCAAATTAAACCACATGCTCCACCGCTTGTGCGGGCCCCCGTCAATTCCTTTGAGTTTCATTCTTGCGAACGTACTCCCCAGGCAGGATACCTAAGTCAATGAAAGGAGAGGCTCTTCTTCTCCCTGCCGATTGGATCGATCCGAGCTCCCGCTCTCCTCTCCTTTGAGTTGAGTATTCACACTAGCGCCTCTCCTTTCAATCGAGCATAACAGAAGTTCTCCTCTCCTTATCCGACACAAAGAAAAAGGTGGCACCCGTATCCACTTTGGCTGGAGCTTGAATCTACCAGTGTCTCGTCAGGTTTCTGTTTCTCAACAACCAAATCACCGACAGTTATATGGTGTTGGGCGCCAGCAAACCTCTTAACAAACAAGTTCTCCAATTCTGTCAAAGTCTTGACAGACCCGTTTGGTAACTCAGCATACCAGTCAAAGGCCAATCCGGCCAAACTGCTGTCAAACTGTCTGAAAAGAAGAGTGTCACTTCCCCCCGCGTTGCAACAATTGGCTCGGAAATGTGCAACGTGCTGACGAGGGTTGCCAGTTCAATCGAAAACCTTATCAAATTCTTCGGGGTAAGGTCTACCCTTCAGATTTGATGCACCGCCCTTTGACTGGGCCAACGCTTCCTTGACCTGCTGCTCTACCATCTGCTTCAGGTCTTTCTCCTGCACTGTAGTCGCTACTGTCTCTTTCCTGGCATGTTGACTATCTTCACTGACGTCAGTGTTTGACTTCTTGTTCTCAATTCTTTGTACAACCTCAGGCTGATTCACTTCAACGGGTTGTACCTGAGGCGACTGCGGCAAGCTATGCTGAGTGGTTAGAGCGATCATCATCTCTTCCATTTTCTTTTCGAGACAACTGATTTGCTCATCCTTCTGTCTCATCTGCTGTAACAACTGCTGAGTAGACTCAACCTGGTCTTCTTCTTCATTTGTGATTGGCTGCTGCTAACGATTCAACCTGGCTGGAGCTTGAATGTCTTGGATTTCGCTTTCTCACTTTTTCTGTCTTGGAATTCAACTTACTGTATTTACAAGAAAAACATAAAAATATATTTATTTAAACTACAATTTCATCTATTAAAAAGTGTAAAACACAAAGGAATTTAAACATTCTTTTCTATACGTCAACGTCTAAGTGCTGATATGCGGTGCCTAGGTCTGACGCCTACTTTCCTCCAGCTCAAGTCATGGTGCTAGGGCTTTAGGCGCCTAGGCACCTATTTCCAGCGCCTAGGCGCCATCAGCCCAGCACCTACAATCAGCCTTCTGTATATTTGGGATCAAACTCTAGCTCCTTGCGCTCGGAGTGCCTAGACACTGCTCTTCTACTTAGCACATTTCTTTCATTCTTTGTCTCCAATATAAACTTAATCATGTAAAATACATCACAAACAACTTTCAAAAGAGTAAAATTAAAATAAATTTACATTAAATTGAAACATACATGATTACATTTCTAGTACATCACAGTTGCCACCCATATCATCGCCGGAGCCAACCCCACCCCTCATTGTTATGGCTAAAGCCTATCATTGCCAACTATATCGACATCAATTGTAATTAAATCTAACAATTATAATTATTTCGAAAACAAAGAATGATTTAATTTACATTCCCTGATTAAAATGTTCTATATTAATGATATTAAATTTTACATTTCGAAAAACGTGTCGGATCCGTCGCCGCACGTTTGGCAGGATCCGAATTACGGTCATGAATTGCTGTGTAACGGCTACCGGGATTTTTCCTTTACTTGCATTCAGTAAATTATGGGCCCGCATCGGAGCAACTTTTGTCTCAATGATGACGTTGAATCCAGGCCTCAACGTCTCCGGATAAAAAGCTGCAAAGATGACCGTTGCTGGCATAAACAAGAAGTACGAGCAAATGACAACGGTCGGGTAAGCCAATGAAGTTTTTTATTTTATTGAGGAATTTGCTACTTACGCTAAAAATCGTTATTTAAAAAACTTATAAAAAAAAGGAAAAATTAAGGAGGTGTTTGGCTGCATCAGGAATTTACATTAATTATTATTTAATAAATTCAGATTTATCAAATTCGTTATATCGTATTCAAAATAACTTGTTCATAAATTTGTCCGCGACTCGAATTTAATAAATCTAGATTTAGGTGACAAAAATTAATCGAACCTAAAATATAGATTTAACGAGAGTATTTGATTTAAGATTTAGTTTTTGATATTTGATCAGATTTAAGCTAAATTCGTTGTTAAATCCATCTATTAATAGACTCCCAAATACTACATAAAAATGTTAAAAAATAGAAATAGAAGCTTCAAGAAAATCAAGCAAAATGCAACAATAACATCAACAAAAAAGTCTTAATCCCACTACATTGAGTCGGCTACAAGAAATTTTTTTCTCCATTGCGTCCTATTTAGTATTGTTTTTTTATTTAGTTCTAGTAAATTGAGATCATTTTTTTATACAATAAGCCCAAGTCTTTCTAGGTTTACATCTGCATTTTTTAACACAAGTCAAATCTAAAACATCTACTCTCCTAATTGAATCATCAGATGGTCGACGTTTAATGTGACCAAACCATGTAAGACGACTTTCTCTAATTTTGTTCGTCACAAGAGCTACGCCAACCCTATCAGGGATATAAGAGTAAAGCCACACATCCACCTAATCATTCTCATCTCGACAACACTTAACTTATTATTATACTTCTCTTTTAAAGGCCAACATTTAATGTCATTGAGCATTGCAGGTCTCACCATCGTCTTATAAAATTTTTCCTTTCAGTCTAAGCAATACTTTTCTATCACACAAAAGTCTAGAAGCATTCCTCCACTTCAACCAACCAACTTGAATTCTACTATTAACTTCTGTCTTTGAACAACGGACCCAAGATATCTAAATTGTTCACACCTTTTAATAATTTGATCACCCAAAGTCACACATCTGTCACTGGAGCTACTACTACTAAAATTACATTCGATGTAATCAATTTTAGTTCTACTTAAATGAAGGCCTTTAGACTCCAATGTAGTCTTCCATAATTCTAGTTTTTCCTCGGCTTTTTCTCTCATTTTATCCACGAGAAGGATATCATCAGCAAAAAGCGTACACCAAGGTACATCCTCCTCTAGATGTCCAGTAAGACCATCTATAACTAAAGGAAAAAAGATATGGGCTTAAAGCCGATCCTTGATGTAATCCAACTGAAATAGGAAAATATTTGGTCAATCCTCCTTCAGTTTGAACACAAGTAGCTGTTCTAGTATACATATTTATAATGAATTGAATATAAGTCATATCAACACCTTTCTTCTCAAGACCTCTCCAAAGGATATCTCTTGGCTTATCATAAGCTTTTTCTAAATCAATAAAAATCAAATCTAGATTCTCTTTATTATCTCTGAACTTCTCCATCAAACCTCTCAATAAATGTATAGCTTCCATAGAAGGCCTGCACAGCATAAATCCAAATTGATTATGAGAAATCTCTGTAATGCGTCTTAACCTATGTTCAGTTACTCTCTCATAACTTTAAGGTATGACACATCAAATTAATTACTCTATAATTTGCACACTCTTGTGCATCCACTTTATTCTTAAAAATGGGGAGCAAAATACACTTCCTTCACTCCTCGGGCATCTTTTGAGTTTTAAAATAATATCAAAGATTTTAGTAAGCCAAGAAACTCCAAAATCTTCTAAATATTTCCACACTTCAGTTGAGATATCATCAGATCCTACAGACTTTCCGCACTTGGTTTTCTTTAGAGCCTCCTCAACTTCTTTTTTACTAATGTGCTGGTAAAAATGAAATGTTTTATTATTATTCACGATATTAAGATCACTAAGGTCGATCATATTTTCAGAAACTTCATTAAAAAGTTTATCAAAATAACTCACCCACCTATGTTCAATATCTTTTTCTAAGAAAAGTACTTTTTGATTTTAAAGTTTAATAAACTTTACTTGAGTAAAATCATTACTTTTCTTTTCACTTTGTTTAGATAGTTTATACGTATATTTTTCACCCTCAGTTTCTAATCTATTATAAAAATCATTAAAAGAAGAATTTTTAGCGCCATAGATTGTTTATTCAAACTCCCTGCGGGCCGTTTGATATTTTTCCCAATTCTCTAAGCTTTTACATTTAAACCAATTTTTATAACATAGCTTCTTATATTTTATTATTTCTTGCACATTATTATTCCACCACCAACTATTTTTATTTATAAAAAACATTTTCTTTTGATTCTCCAACACATCTTTTGCTACTTGTTTAATAGTGTTTATTATTTTATCCCGCACAACATTTGCTTCTTCATGAATATCTCAAATATTGAAATCTTGAATTTTACTCATAAAAAAAATTTTATTTGTGTCTTTTAGGTTCCCCCATCTAATTCTACGATGATGAGTCCTAATATTCTTTATTTTTTTAACTCTTTATTTTAAAATCTTGAACTAATAAACGATGTTGGGTATTTAAATTTTCACTTGGAATGACCTTACAATCTTTACAATCTCGATGACTCTTCTTCTCATAAGAAAATAATCAATTTATGTTTTATTAGATCGACACTTTAAATTAATAAGATGCTCATCTCTTTTCTTGAAAAAAGTATTAGTAATAACAAAATCATACGCTAAAACAAAAACTAAAATAACTCTACCTTCTTCAATAGTTACTCCAAAACCGTAGCAACCATGAGTATTTCTGAAGTCTTCTACCATTCTACCGACATGTCTATTTAAATCTCCTCCAATAAAAATTCTTTCTTCAAGAAGTATTATTTGTATTAAGTTTTTCTAAGTCATTCCAAAATTTATCTTTAGACCCTGTATCCAAACCTACTTAAGAGCATAAACATTTATAATATCAAAAATCTTAGTATCAGTGATAATCTTAAGAGCTAAATGCATGAAGCAAAAATAATTAAAATTTAACCACTATGAAAAAAAGTCAAAGAACAATGTAATAATGTCACCTCAATATAGTTAAATTAATAAGAACTAAAATTAGAGAAAACAATATCTAATATCAATAAAAAGTTTGAGAACCAAAATACAGACGAATGCTAGCCCGTACATAAAAACGAGGCGACCTATTATAACAATTCTTTTTTATCATTAAAATATTTGTTTGAGATCAATTTTATTTATTTTTATTTTGCTTTCTTTTTGTTTATAAAATATTTTTGTTTATTATGTTTTTTAATTGATTTAATTTTTTGTTTCTAAATAAATTAATTAATAAGTTTTTAAAAACACTAACAATTAATGATTTTTTTTAGTGTTTTAAAAAAAACAATTAGTTGGTAATCAATCATTCCAAATATATTTTATTCAAATGAAAATATAAATAAACGAGAAAAACAAAAAAATAGAATCCATAGAAAGAAGGTGATCACAAACAACCTCAAACGATAAGACTTATGACAAGGTTTAGAAAATTGAATCAAATCAGTCGATTCCATGAACCTATGGTTGGTATGATATGAAACTCTTCAAAGAACTATTTCTGTCGTCGAACTATTCGGTACTAGTGACACGTCTAGTTCAACCTTAAGCTTGACAAACCATTTCCTCTTCTTAAAACAGAGACACATAAAATACCTTAAATCACACAAAAAAAAAGAACTTCATATGGAATCTGAGCACAGCTCTGTGTCTGGACTCCAATAACATTAAGCCACACGTATCTGACCGAACCCATCTATTAAAAATGAAAAAAAAAACACTTTATTAACGCTTAACCAGGCTCAAACCAAACCTGATGCTCAAAAAACAAAACTTTCGCGCCAAAGCTATTACTATTTTTGGCGGAGCAGCTGAGGTTTAGGATTCCATACCATTTTCTTCTCAGTCATTCACTCTCGCAGCTAGCTAGTGAAGGAGCTAAGATGGAATTTGAAAATAGTGACTTTTTCAATTAAATGGAGGAAATTTTTCCTTAAAACATATAAATACTTGAGTTGGACATGGAGGTGAGTTTTCATATGTGCTCTGATTTTTTAATCATTTTTTTTAATGTTTTTGAGGTGTTCTACCTTTGTGTTATTGTGGTTTTAGGGTGGTGTTAATACTAAGGGTTTAGGGATTTTTGAAGGTGTATATTTGAAATGTAGGAGATTTATCTTACAAATAAAGAACTGAATTTGGAAATGGAGGTGAGTTTGCAAGTGTTATTTTTTTTTGAGGGATTTTTTAGGTGTTTTTAAGGTGTTTTTATTGTTTCATTTAGTTGCTATCGAGGTGTTATTGTGATGTTATTTGAGGGAAAGTGGAGAAAAATTTAAAATTGGAGTTTTCTATTATGCAGTTTGTTGAGACTAGAGATATTTGTACAGTGCCAATTGAAGACAGATTACTTCATGCCATTCTTCATGATGAAAAAAAAAACATATGAAGTATATTTTGTTTATGCTCATCATATTGGATTTACTAAATGTAGGGAACACACTATTTTTGGCTGAACTTGAGGAATATTAAGATGAAAGAATTTGTATGTGGTAAAAAAGGATTTAAGAAAGAGTTAAGGTTTGCTAAAAATGTCAAATACAAAAAAGTGGACACATAAGTGGTTGTCCAGTAATGATTCAATATGCAGTTGAATTTCAAAGAAACTGAATAGTTAAAAAATTTATAGAAACTCATAAATAGTCCTTAATGAACCCTAGTGATAAATAACTTCTGAGTTTCAATAGAAAGATAAACAAAATCAATGTAGATGTGCTCAGACCGATGACACAATCAAGGATAAGAGCTATAGATGCATTTAAATTCCTTGCTACAGAAGTTGGGGGAGTAGAGAATTTTGAATGTGAGAAACAAGATGCTTTCTTTTTTAATTAAAAAAAAAGAGAAGATCAAAAATTAAAAATGGTGACGCTAATTCTCTATTGCAATTGCTCACGGAGAGATGGGCCGAAGATAGCATGTTTGTATGGGACATCCAAATTTATGAGAGTGGTAGACTGATGATTTTTTTTTAAAGTGATGGCACGGTGATGCTTGATTATGATTGATTTGGGAATGTCATTATTTTATATACAAGTAATAGACTTAATAAATATAATTTATGTTGTGCTCCTTTTGGTTGTGTGAACTACCATTAGCAAAATGTTCTCTTCGGACATGAATTTTTGTCAGATGAGACTATTTATTCATTCAAATGGCTATTTATAACATTTATCCATATCATGGATAACAGGCATCCAATAAAAATCTACACTAATAAGGATCAAGTAATGACAAGGGCCATATAAGATATTTTGCCAAATACACAACATAGATTATGCAAGTGGCATATATACAAGAAATTTCCTTTGAAGGTTCGTTGTGGGGTGGGCAATAAAGTAGTAAGCATTCTTCTCTATAAATAAATGAGCAAATGTGACTCTGAATATGAGTTTGAATATATTTATGTTGTGATGGCTGAGAAAGGAAATCTACACGACAATGTATGATAAGATGAGTTTTGCAATATTAGACATAAGTGGTCAAAAGTGTTTAATAAGAAATTTTTAGAAAGAGAATTTTATCGACAAAGAGAAGTGAGTTGACCCGACCTACAATTACGTAATTATTTAAGTCCAAAAAAATAACCAAAATGGGAGAATAAATGTGTGATTAAATTGATTAATAGTTTACACGCTAGAGGTACTATACAAGTATACTTATCATTTCAAGTAATATAGAGTCTTCTTTAAAAACCTCAGTATCGAACTCACAACAAATAAGAAATTTACTATGCTAACGTAGAAATATTTCTACTTAAATTGTATACTAAATTTGTAGGAGAATAATATCAAATGTTTTCTAAAAGGGTGTAACTAAAGTGACTACTTCTAAATTTAAACTAAAACTAAATGAAAAGTCTCTAAAATAAAAAATGTGTAAAGAAATACAATTGTAATAAAAAGTCTTTTCCCTTGCAAAGAGATTGCAAATCAGTGCAGGAATCAAATGTGTAAAGATGAAAATGAGGTATTGTGACAAATAGAAGCATACATATTCTTTACCCGCATAAAGAAAATTGGCTAATCTAAAGTTAGTTCTAATTTGTGTGGTTATGCTGAGTAAATTCTAGTCTCTCACTTTTAGATTGCCCACCATGCCCTCTCTATAGAACTAAACAAGGACCCTTACTTCCAACTTTAGACCAAATTAGTAAAGCTTATATTCTGTTACCCTAGAAACACAAATTCTACGCCCATTAGAACTTGCCTCCTTATCTAATTGCACTCCCTCTGGATTTAGCATTCCCTTCATCCAAGGTGCAATACAAAATTCACTAGTTGGTGAAATCATGACACTCCTGGTTCATTATGTTTTGCGATGGGTTTTAACATTACAAATGGTCAATTTTCAGAGTAAATGAAGAATTAGTGAAAATATCATCACAAATTGTTTTAAAAGAATAATTCCTTAAAACATTTTAATCCCACACATCATTAATTCTTATTACAGAGAAAAAATAAAACTACCCAGAAATCATGAGGATAACAAAACAAAACATTATAATGAAGTTAAAAAGTCTGATTTTCAAAAATTTAGGTTAGAACTAAAATATAACGATATTCAATAATGAAGTTAAGAATTCTGATTTTCTTTTCATTTTTAAAAAGTTGTAATTTGTTACACTAAGGAATTTTAGAAGAATTAAAAGATAAGAATTATAGAAGAACTCTATCAGCAAAGAGACTAATACTTTTAAAAGTTCATAAGTGTAAATACATTTTTTTCATTTAAGAAAATTCATGTGAAGCCAATTTTTAATTAGGCATCTCCTCAAGTTTCTCCACACATGTTTGTCTTTTTTTCATATTTGAATTTCTTTTTCTTTTGATTTTTTGTTTTCTTTTTCTGTTAAGATCATTTTCAATCCTTTCTTTTTTCTTTTCATTTTCATATGGGGATTACTACATCTAGATAACCTTTAATAATTTTAAACTTCACTATCCCCTTCCCAAATTTAAAAACTTCTCACATTTCTTTACTAGTAATAATTTTTCATAGGTCTCGAATTCTTTTTAAAAGTGTAGCTCTAAAATCTATAATGTCTCAAAAATAATTTTTTTTACTCTGAATAGTAAAATCATATTTCTATACTTTTATAATATTTTAACATTTAAAGTTACCCTTTAATAAAAATTTTTACTTAAGTTTACTATTTTATTTATAAAATCAAAAAGTCAACACCACATACCATAGGTTGTGTTAAAATAATTTAAAAATATATAGTTTGTTGAGGATAAATAAAGTTTAGTTTTTAAAAAGTTTTCTCCCTCCCCAAACTTGAATTCTTAAATTCTGTAAAACATTAAAGTATAAAACAAGTATGAAGAGAGAAAATTTTATCAGTTTTAACAGGGTACTAAAAATGTAAATAATACAAGTACAAGTAGTAAAAGGTGTTGAGTAGTAGTACATCTAAAAATAAATAGGTATATCGTAGAGAGTGTAATGTATAAGACTACTCTAACACACAAGCAATATAAACTAAAGTAGAACAAAAGTAACATTAATGCATCAAAATAGAAAGTGCAACTAGAATAAAAGTAAGATTAATGCATCAAAATAGAAAGTGCAACTACATCAATCCTATATAAAGACATACAAGAAGTGCTAAATAGAGAAAGTCTACATGGAAGATCTATAACAGAAAATAAAATTTTAACTAATCATCCTCCTCATCATCAGGAATGTCCTCATCCATTGACTTATGTCATTCATATGGAGAAGATCGAGGGTAAGTAGAAAACTTAGTTGAATGATCACCCTTAAAAAATTTCACTAATGACTCATCATAAGTCGCATCGTAGTCACTCTTCCTTTGCATGTATTGTTCCACATGATCATATCTTCCTTCTATAGCTTGCATTTGACACTGTAATAAGAATAACTAAAAATTGTGTTCAAAATATCTCTCTTTCATCAAATCCCAAACATTAGGAGGTGGAACATAAGTACTGGAGGCAGAAGGTCAAGAAGAAGAAGTAAATGGAATGTAAGCAGTTGTACCTCTAGATCTTCCTTAAATATCCACATTAGCCTTTTTAATAGGCTTTACTGGCTTTAATTGTTCCTCCCAAGTCTCATATTTTACTCCAGCATCCTTGTAGATAGTAAAAATAAGAGAAGGAAAACCCAAACTGAAGAACTAGATCTAGTAGAGGTGTAAATACCCTTGAATATAAGGAAGGCAACTTTAATGGCTTTCATCATCAGAATGTAGTAGTTCAAGGTTGCTCTCTCACGAGGCACCTCGCTCAAGTGGTTTGAGGGAATTAATCTAGCATAAATGAAGTAGTGTCATGCCTTTGATGGGGCATTAAGCAAGGAAGAGGAAAAGTTTACCTTATTTTCATTCCTGATCTTCCAAACTCTAAGCCCTTCACTAAGGTACGTAATTATCTCATTAAGCTCAAAATCAATAGGCTCAAAATCTAAATAAAACAGTACAAAGAAGGAGGAAAACCAAATAGTACATTTATCCACTCGGGGTCAAACTTAACTCCCTGTCCTCTAACAAAAACCCCATCCTCGAGAGCCTCACGTAAATTTGCATAGAATTTCCTCATGACATAAATAACTGCTACGACTGTGAAGTAGCATAATACCTCCCACCGACGAGCAGCAATAAAGTGTTGTAACACTCCACAATGACTTAAAAAGCCCCGCTCCACAAAGAATTTTTTTCACAATAGAAAGTCATCATATTTATCTCAAGCCTCGTGATTCGCAAATTTCCTCAGTTTTAGGAGCCATGCTTCAAATCTAGAAAATTTCCAAGTAAGACATATATATAAGTTTTAAAGGCTCCTAAAAGTATTTTCCAAGCAAATGAAGCTAAAATTCAAGGATTTCTCCACAAATTCCAAAATTTAGCAATTTTTCAGACTCCACTCAATGTGGAAGAAATCAATGGTGAAACTATAAAATTTCTATGCCAAAATGTATATCTAACCTAGAGAATATGAAAATTGGTGTTTTTGGCTTCTGAAAGTTAAAGAATCTCAATCCAGTGGAAGCTCAAAGTGTCACTTTCAAAAACTAGAGGAAGAAGAAGAATAAGGAAGGTAAAAAATGCTGAGGGGTTAGGTTAAATCCTGATTTTTGCATATTTTGTTTTGTTCAGCAAGTCTGGCACCTAAGCACCCTACGATACAAAATGTTGGCACTTGGTGCCAAGCCTGAATATTTGGAAAATTTGCTTTTGAGTGTGGCACAACAAGCTTAAGGCCTACTAATCAAAATTTATCATTAATTTAACCACATTCTATTAATTGACTATCTTTCCAGCATCTTCCAACTTCTATTTACTTTTTTATAACTTCAAAACTCCATTCAATCCAATTATTAAACACACTGGAATTTTCATAAACTTAAAACATTTTCATTACTAACAAACAAGTTTTAATACAACAAACATATTAAAGCATTACAACATATAAAACAAACTAATAAAAATACTAAACTTCTCGTAGTACAGAATGCACCCTCGACTAGATTCCACATACTAATTGCAATCACACACATATCTAACACATAAAATCCTCACAAGCCCTTCCAAAGGTCGGTAATTTTTAGCACAATTATCCCCAACCTTTTTGATTGATAGAAACTTGCTATCATATAGGTGGTAGAGAGGAGCACTTGGATAATCTTCAACAACTTTATCACTGATCAACTTATTATCATGATACATCTAACCTGATAATCTTAAAAATAATCCAAATGGTTGAATTGGAGTTTCATCTGCCACTCCAAATGCTCGTACTGGGGGTACATGTCACTTAGCTTGTTGTGTAGACTTCCCAGGCCCTCGTCAATCTTCATCAGTTTGTCGGTGATCCGCTCCAAAATAAGTGCTAGGAAGCCATTAAAGTAAGGTTGGGCATACCTGGGCACAATTTTCTTCTCACTTGCACCACCATTGCTTCTACTCTTTTGAGCAATTAATATCAACTAAGCTCTGAACTCCTCTCCAATTCTTCTTCTCTTGGGCTAAAGTTTGAATTCTAACTTCAAGGGACAAGGTTTGGGGGGGTTTTAATAGAAAAATTTGGGTTAGAACTATCATGGGTTTTTTTACCCACGTAATATACCTATGGTGACTAGGCGCCGGATTCTTGCAATTAAGCGTCAGGCTTACCGAATTTTGGCGCTTAAGCACCAGATTTGTTGCCTAAGCCCCAGTGCTTAGATAAATATTGTTTCGCCACGCGTTGAAATTTTCACATTCTAATCTCATTCCAATCATAAAAATTTGTGTATTTGCGCCTTCCCACATCTAGTAGGTCTCATTACTATATCATATACTCCACAACAATAAAAATTATAAGTCAGTCCACACAGATAACTTTGGGTTACCTCTCACGAAGCATTTTGTTAAACATCATCAAATCAATGTATCCAATTTTTTACTCGGATTGACCCAACATCAGGATCTTTTCTTGCAAAGGCACATATTTTAGTTGATGCCCAATTACTTTATTATCCACAACACCAAAGTGATAGACTTTTCTCACAATAAATGGCCCAGACCACCTAGACTTAAGTTTTCCGATAAATAATTTCAATCAAGTATTGTATAGCAAAACCTCTTGTCCAAGCTTGAAATATTTTCTTAAAATCTTAATCATGCCAATTTTTCATCTTTTCCTTATAAATTCAAGCATTCTTAAAAGATTCATTTCAAATTTCCTTGAGTTGTAATAATCATTTCTCACCTGCTTTTTTCATGTTATAATTAAATTCCTTTATCGCCCAATAAGCCTTCTGTTCTAATTCAACCGGTAAGTGACGAGCTTTTCCAAATATGAGTATATATGGTGTCATTACTATAGGAGTTTTGTAAGCAATTTTATAGGCCCATAATGTAGAATCAAGTCTACCAGACCAATCCTTCCTATTCAAATTTATAGTCATTTCCAATATACCTTTAATTTCATGATTGGATACTTTTTTTAAACCACATATATGAGGGTGATAAGCTGTGGAAATTCAATCATTAATTCTATATTTCAACAATAATGTTTTAATCATAATGTTCTTAAAATAGCTTCTCTCATCTCTAATGATCACTCTTGACATTCTAAATGTTGTAAAAATATTTTATCTTAAAAATTTAACAATACTTTGAGCATCACAATGAGATAAAGCAAAAACTTCAATCCATTTAGAAACATATTCCACAAATAATAAAATATGTAATTGACAGTGACTTTATATATGCTTAAAAATACAAGAATTTGATACTGCTGCTAGAAGATTTAAATCCCCGACAACGGCGCCAAAAACTTGATAACAGTTATAAATTTGATAAAAATGTGTATAAAATATTCAATAATTGCAAAGTCACACTTATCAATGCAAGTATATCCATCGCTCAAGTAATACACGGCTCTAATGGAGTCCTGGATATCGATCCCACAGGGAGTAATATTAGAGGCTACGAACTAAGATTTAAAAAAATCAATACTTAGTCACAACAATATAGTTCAAATTACATATTTGCCACTAATAGGATAATGAAATAAAAATGTAATTTTAATAAACTCTTAATTAACTAATTCTACTAATAAAGTTTCAAATGTGAATTTCAATATATAAGAAAACATCATTCTCCTTGTCAAGAAATTTAAGTGAATGGATAAATTTAATCGGTTTAAATTGTATTGTGCCAAATAGGAGCATACCTATTATTTACCCTTTGGACCAGACATAAAGAACATTGACAAATCCTATGCTTGGTTACTGAATCTGCGGCTAGGCTGGGAGGAAAATGACTCTCACTTTGGAGCTACCACGTTCCCCTCGCCTGAGGGCTAACATCTACACTTCAGCACCCAAATGATAGGACTGAATTGAGGATTTTAGTCTGTCACTCTAAAATCTCCAATTCTATGCCAAATAATTTTTATTTCCCTATTTATTTGCACCCAACTTTCAAGGACTTTGGCCTCCTTAAATCTTGGATGTAATCTTCACTTTAGTTGTAAAACTCAACATATTTTAATAAATCAATTGCCCAGATTGAAAGTAAATTAAGATTGAAGTGAAAAAATCACCACAACTTCTTTAACATTCTCATGGCACAACCAATTCAAATCACCATTTCACAAAATCTCAAGACAAGGAGAAAGACAGAGAAAACTACTCAAAACTCATGGAGAAGATACGACAAAACTTGGAATTTATATATAAAAGTAAATTCATACAAACTTCAATAAGTAAATACAACTTATCTCTAATTCCTCTCCAAGCAAACTCCTCAAAGTTCCTCTGAATCTCTTCCTTTCTTTACAACACACAAAATTCTCCTTCAAAGCGGCAAGGAGGAAGGAATCTCTCACTTTCCTTCCACTCTTACAATCTCTCAAAGAATTTCTCACAATACTAACCACTCTCTACACTCTAATGGGAACCACAAACAATAAAGACTCAGCGGACACCACCCTCTCTCAGCCTCTAAATGTTTCTTTTAAAGTTGTAGAAGAGTTTTCAAGAGTTGCCCAAGAGTCTCTTCAAAAATCGTCCACATTCAATGCATCTGTTGAGAGAGCCGCCGTGCTTTTCTTTCCCTAAATTTGAAACTCAAAGTATTCCTTTACCTTATAAGTATTTCATAGCTTTTACATCATTGAGCCCCATTCTTTTTTTCTCAAATGAATTTCTAAGACTCTTAATATTTCAAAATATAGTTTTCTTTACTTTAAAAAGTTAAATATAGTCTTATTCTCTTATACTAAAAATTTTAATCTAAAAAATTAATTTTCCTTACAAAAATATTCTTTTAAATCTATCATAATATTTAAATATCTACAAAATATAGTTATTTGAATTAAATTCACTACAAAAAATCATATTAATAATTTTTGAAAACAATTAAATTGAGAACATATAAAAGTTAATCTTTTTCTTCCCTCCCCCAAACTTAAAATTTTCAATATGGAATGATAGAGGTGGAAAAAAAAATCTAAATATAAATCATACCTTAGTACTTTAGGCATTTTCATCATTCTAATTTTTTTTTTGCAGTTCCTTATTAAAATTTTTACTTTAATTGGTCTGTAATGTTATGAGCTTTCTATACATATAAATCATTAGAGAATTTACAAGGTAATGAAATTTTAAAATAAGTACAAAACTAAACATTATAAAAACACTATATTTCACTAACACATCACAATATTAAATAAAAATAAATACAAATACATCACAATGCAAAAAAAAATCACATCACATTACAATTTTAC
>NEWO01000185.1:1138569-1153962 GCA_003013225.1 Phalaenopsis aphrodite | reverse complement strand
ACTGACCATTAAAATCTCTGTAAAATTTGGTCTTTTACCCTCAAAATATGGCTTTAATCTGTGTCCATTTACTTAAAATCTATTCCCAGTCTTTTGATCTTCAATTTCAACAGCTTCGTAAGTATAAACTTGAGTCACAATAAAGGGTCCTAACCAACGAGACTTCAATTTCCTTCGGAATAACTTCAACTTGTATTATAAAACAGAACTTCTTATCCTAGTACAAAGTTCTTCAGGTTAATCTTCTGATCATGCCATAACTTTAGTTTCTCGTTATAAATTCTGTCGTTATCATAAGATTCATTTCTTAATTCTTCCAATTCATTCATTTGTAACAATCTCTTCTCGCCAGCATCTTTCAACTTATAATTGAATTCTTTAATCTCCTAATATGCTTTATGCTCCAATTCTACTGATAAGTGACAAGTCTTTCCAAAAATCAGCCTATAAGGAGTCATTCCAATAGGAGTTTTATAAGTAGTCCTATAAGCCCATAATGTACTATCCAGTCTAGTAGAACAATCTACTCTACTAGGGTTTACAGTCTTCTCCAGTATTTGTTTAATCTCTCTATTAGAAACTTCAGCTAACCCACTAAACTAAGGGTGATAGGAAGACATTAAACTTTTTTGCCAATCTTTGAATGTATTTATTTCCGATATGAGATCCTCCGTCAGTGATAATCACTCTCGGCATTCCGTATCTAGTGAAAATGTTTTTCATTAAAAATCTTGAAATACTTTTAGCATCACAAAGAGGTAAAGCTTGTGCTTCAATCCACTTTGAAATGTAGCCTACCACAACTAATATGTATAAATTCCCAGATGAAGGAATAAAGATTTCCATTAAATCCAATCTCCAAACATCAAAGACCTCAACTTCTAACATGAAATTCATAGGCATTTCATTTCTTTCAGATATATTACCTACTCGTTGGCATCGATCACAAGTTTTTATGTATCTGTAAGCATCTCTAAAGAGAGTAGGCCAATAGAATCCAAGTTGTAAAATTTTATAAACGGTTTTATCAGTTCTAAAATGTCCTCCAAATTCTTAATCATGAAATTTCTGAATAATTAGTTAAGTTTCTTTAAAAGGTGCACATCTTCCATAATAAGATCCTTACATTGTTTATATAAATAAGGCTCATCCCAAAAATATGCTTTCACATCATGAATGAATTTTCTTTGTTGTTGCAATGTCAGCATAGGTGGCAAAATATCACTTACAATATAATTAACAATATCAGTAACTATTGTATTTTCCACTCATTAATATTATAGAGTTGTTGATCAGGGAAACTATCTGTAATTTCATTTTTGGTGTCAGATAATTCATGATATTCTAATCTCGACAAATGATCAGCAATGTGATTATCAGTTCTCTTTCTATCAATAACCACAAAGACAAATACTTGTATCAAAAGTATACATCTAATTAACCTTGGTTTGACATCTTTTTTTTGCATCATATTTTTAATAGTAGATTGATCAGTGTGCACAATCATTTAGTCCCAATTAAATAAGATCTAAATTTTTCAAAAGCATACACAATAACTAGCAACTCTTTTTAAGTAACAGTGTAGTTAATTTGAGCATCGTTAAACGTGTTACTAGCATAGTATATAACTTTAAAAATCTTATCATATCGTTGTCCAAGAAAAACTCCAATAACATAATCACTAGCATCACACATCAGTTCTAATGGTTTCTACCAGTTAGGTGAAACTATTATAGGGGCTGTGATTAGCTTTTCTTTTAATAACTCAAAGACATTTAAATAGTCTTCAGTATACTCAAATTTCTTGTCTTTTTCTAAAAGTTGGCATACAAGTTTGATAAATTTTGAAAAATCTTTAATGTAAAGCCTGTAAAAACCAACATGTCCAAGAAAACTTCTAACCCCTCTTACATTAGTAGGAGGTGTTAATTTGGATATAACTCAAAATTTTGCAGGGTCTACTTCCATACCATTTTCCGAAATTTATGCCCTACGCAATTCCTCCTACAACCATAAATTGACATTTCTCCCAATTTAGAACTAAATTAGTTCTTTTGCATAACTCTAAAACTTTTTCAAGATAATTTAAGCATGAGTCAAATGATGTTCCAAATACAGAGAAATCATCCATAAACACTTTTATTCCATCATCAATTAACTTATTAAATATAGACATCATACATCACTAGAATGTTGCAGGTGCATTACATAATCCAAAAGACATTCTTTGAAAAGCAAAAGTTTCAGAAGGACTAATAAATGTAGTCTTTTCTTGATCCTCAGAAGCAATAAGAATTTGATGGTAGTTGGCCTATCCATCTAAAAAACAAAAATATTTGTGCCCAGCAAGTCTATCCACTATTTGGTCTAAAAATGGTAAAGAAAAGTGATCTTTCCTAGTGGCAGTGTTTAATTTTCTATAATCAATGCTAATACGCCACCCAGTAACTTGTTGGATATGTATTAATTCATTTTTCTCTTGTGCTTCAGCAGTCACCCCTCTTTTCTTAGGAACACAATGAATTAGACTTACCCAAGCACTGTCTGAAATAGGATATATAATTCCAGTGTTCAACCATTTCAAAATTTCCTTCTTGACTACTTCTTTCATCATTGGGTTTAATCTCCTTTGTGGATCAACTCTTGGTTTATATTGTTTATCCGGTATAATTTTGTGCATACAGATCAAAGGACTAATTCCTTTAATATCAGTTAAGGTCCAACCAAAAGCTTTCTTATATCTTTTTAATGTATCCAAAAGTCTTTGCTCTTGCAAATCATTTAACTCTGAATATATAATAACAGGTAATGTAGATGAGTCTTCAAAAAATACATACTTCAAGTGGTTAGGCAATATTTTCAACTCAAGTTCAGGAGGTTTATAATTGACGGAATTAGATTCTTATCAACATTTCCTGTAATATCCAACATCTCAAATCTTTCCTGAACATAATCTAATTCTTCATTTTCTATTTCATCCAAAATAACTTCATCTTTGTCTTCAAAATCTTTTTTCTCTTCAAAATATTCTTTAAAATGCTCGTCCAATAAATGTTCACTAATTTCCATGCGAAAACATTAATTATCTCTTTCAACAGCAAAGTATTTCATAGATTTTGCAATGTTAAAAGTCACTTCTTGATCTTTAACTCTCATAGTTAATTCTCCCTTTTGAACATCTATCATAGCTCTTCCAGTAGCTAAAAAAAGTCTCCCTAAAATTATAGGTATTTCCTTACCTTCC
This sequence comes from Phalaenopsis aphrodite, assembly GCA_003013225.1. Classification (NCBI taxonomy): domain Eukaryota; kingdom Viridiplantae; phylum Streptophyta; class Magnoliopsida; order Asparagales; family Orchidaceae; genus Phalaenopsis; species Phalaenopsis aphrodite. The sequence goes on along the minus strand of NEWO01000185.1, from coordinate 1,150,718 downwards.
TCCATATCTAAAATAATAAAATCCACAGGAAAGATAAATTTATCAACTTTTACTAACACATCTTGTATAACTTCCTTAAGATAAGTAACTAATGATCCGCTAACTAAAGAGCTACAGAAGTAGGTGAGACTTCTACTAATCCTAATCTTTTTAAAATTGATAGAGGCATAAGATTATTACTGGCTCCCAAATCACATAGAGCTCTTCCATAAAATTTTTCACCGATAGCACACGGTATAGTGAAACAACCTGGATCTTTTAATTTATCAGGAAGATTTTTGTGAATAATTGCACTACACTGTTTGCTAAGTGCAGCAATCTCATTATCTGTGAACTTCCTTTTCTTGTTCAAAATATCTTTCATAAACTTCACATAATTGGGCATTTGCTCTAAAGCTTCTACGAAAGAAATATTTACCGTTAATTTCTTAATAATTTCGATAAACTTGGAAAATTGTTTATTCTTTTTGTGTTGCTTCAATCTTTGAGGAAACAGTGGTGGAGGTTTCTCCGCAGTAGTTTTCATTGGTGTAAGTGGATATTCTAAATTTGGGTATTCATGATCTTTTTCTTTTTTTGTATCTACTTTCTCTTTTTTAGTTTCCGTTTCTTTCTGCACTCTTATTTCCAATTCTGTTCCACTTCGTAACTGTATCGCTTTTATCTGTTCTTTTCCTTGATCTTTAGGATTTGGTTCCACATTACTAGGAAAAGTTCTCGATGTTCGGTTACTAAGCGCAGTAGCGATATGCCTCAATTGGTTTTCAATATTTTTTATAGCAGTTCCTTGATTTTGTAACTGGTTTCCTTGAATTTGTAATTGATTTTCTTGATTCTGCAATTATTGACCCATGTTCAGTATCAGCTCTTCCATAGATAACTTCTTTTCCTTATATTCACTGTTACTATTAAATCCTGGAGGATAAGAAGGTCTATAATTAACATTTTCTTGGTTGGATGAATTTCCCAATGGGTTTACTAGATTGTTTGCCCATTGTTGATTTATAGAAGAATTGTTATTCAAATTAAAGTTAGGATGACTCTTCCAACCTGGGTTATAATAGTTTGAATGAGGATTGTTGGGTCCATTGTTAATAGCATTTAAAGTCTCATAAGAGGGTTGAACATCCACAAATTTCCCAGATAAATTCTCTTCAATCATAGTAGGTGTTGAAGAATAATTTATTCCATAATGATCTAATTTCTTTGATATTGCAGTAATCTACAAAGCTAACATAGATATTGCATCAGAATTGTGGATACTAGCTAATCTTTTAGGATTTACCCTTTCAGAGGGCCATTAAAATTGTTGGAAGCCATCTCTTCTATAAATGAATAAGCCTATTCAAAAGGTTTTGACATTAAAGAACCATAAGCCGCAACATCTATAATCGATTTAAGAGATCCCACTAATCCATTATAAAAAGTTTAAATTATCAACCAACCTGGTAACAAATGATGTGGGCACTTCCTAAGAAGATCTTTAAATCTCTCTCAAGCTTCATATATCGAATCTCTATCAATCTGACAAAATGATGCCATGTCATTTCTAAGTTTAGCAGTTTTGGATGGAGGGAAATATTTGGATAGAAATTTATGTGAAAGTTCTCCCCAAGTTCTAATAGATCCAGGTGCTAACAAATTTAACCACATCTTAGCCTTACCTCTAAGTGAAAAAGGAAAAATTCTAGTCTTACAACATCGTTTGAAACTCTGTCATATTTAAAGGTAGCACAAAGTTCTAAAAAACAAGTGAGGTGTAAATTAGGATCTTCATTTGATGTACCTCTAAATTGATTGTTTTGTACCATTTGAATAATAGCAGGTTTGAGCTCAAATGAATTAGCAGCTACATCAGGATTTTGTATAGATAAATGAATTTCATCTGCTGTAGGAGTTGCATAATCTCGTAGAGGTCTAGGTTGATGTTCATTTTCGATTCCTTGATTGCTCACATTGTTTTCCATTGTGTCAGGATTTCCAGGTTCTTTTCTTAGTTTTTTAATTCTCCTAACAGTGCGTTCTAATTCCGAATCATATAATATAAGATTTTCAAGTCCACATTTATGTACGCAATTGCAATCAATACACAGAAAAACAGTTAACTAAATATGAAAATAAGTTGCAATTCAAGTAAAATTTTCTAATAGTCCTAATTTGTCCGTTACTCTAACTATTATTTTTTTAAAATCTAATTTTTACTTCCCGGCAATGGCGCCAAAAACTTGACAACGACTTTATATGTGCATAAAAATACAAGAATTTGATACTGCTGCTATAAGATTTAAATCCCTGACAACGGTGCCAAAAACTTGATAACGGTTATTGATTTGATAAAAATGTGTATAAAATATTCAATAATTGCAAAGTCACACTTATCAATGCAAGTATACGTATCGCTCAAGTAATACAGGGCTCTATTGGTGTCCTGGATATCGATCCCACATGGAGTAATATTAAAGGCTACGAACTAAGATTTAAAAAATTAATACTTAATCACAACAATATAATTCAAATTGCATTTTAGTCAGTAATAGGCAATTGATAAAAATGTAATTTTAATAAACTCTTAGTTAACTAATTCTACTAATAAAGTTTCTATTGTGAAGTTCAATATATAAGAAAGCATCGTTCTCTTTTTCAAGAAATTTAAGTGAATGGATAAATTGAATCAGTTCAAATTGTATTATGTCAAATAGGAGCATACATATTCTTTACCCTTTGGACTAGACATAAATAACATTGACTAATCCTATGCTTGGTTACTGAATTTGCGGCTATACAGGGAGGATATCGCCTCTCATTTCAGAGCTCCCACGTTCCCCTCGCTTAAGGGCTAACATCTACACTTCATCACCCAAATGATAGGACCAAATTGAGAATTTTAGTCTGTCACTCTAAAATCTCCAATTCTACGCTCGATAATTTTTATTTCCCTAAATATTTGCACCCAACTTTCAAGGACTTTGACCTCCCTAAATCTTAGATGTAATCTTCACTTTAGTTGTAAAACTCAACATATTTTAACAAATCAATTGGCCAGAATGAAAGTAAATTAAGATTGAAGTGAAAAGATCATCACAACTTCTTTAACATTCTCATGGCACAACCAATTCAAATCACCATTTAACAAAATCTCAAGACAAGGAGTGAGACATAGAAAACTACTCAGAACTCATGGCGAAGATATGACAAAACTTGGAAAATAAACATAAAAGTAAAGTCATACAAACTTCATTAAGTAAATACAACTTACCTCTAATTCCTCCCCAAGCAAACTCCTCGAAGTTCCTCTAAATCTTTTTCTTTCTTTGTAGCACACAAAATTCTCCTTCGAAGCGGTAAAGAGGAAGAAATCTCTCACTTTCCTTCCACTCTTACAATCTCTCGAAGAATTCCTCACAATACTAACCACTCTTTACACTCTAATGGAAACCACAAACAACAAAGACTCAGCAGACACCACCCTCTCTCGGCCTCCAAATGTTTCTTTTAAAGTTATAGAAGAGTTTTCAAGACTTGCCCAAGCATCCCTTCAAAAATTGTCTACATTCATTGCATCTGTTGAGAGAAATGACGTGCTCGTCGTTGGCGGCCTCGATGGCGTCTTCGATGGCTTTCTAGAATAATTAATTCTGGACTCTCGAGAAAAACCCGTCGTCGGCACCAAAGATGAAATCTTCAGGTTTTGGTCCTTTTTGCTCCAAATTCGCACATTTTTGCATCTTTTTTCTATAATGACCATAGTTCAACATACCTGCAACAAAACATCAAAAATTCCTTTCTTTAAAGTGCAATATCATCAAAACAAGTGTAAAATAGATATGAAAATCTCAACATATTTTCCTTTGGTCAATAATTTTCCAGAAGATGATACAAATGGTCCCATAAAATATAAACCCCATGCATAAAAATTTTCAACTTTCAAGGAAAAATTTAGGGGCATATCATTTCTCTTAGAAATATTTCCTACTCTTTAACATATATCACGTGTTTTTACATAAGTATTAACATCCCAAAGTATTGTAGGCCAATAAAATCGAGATTGTAAAATTTTATATTCAATTTTATCCACTCCAAAATTCCCTCGGAAATCTGATGCATGACATTTCTTAATGATTTCCTTGGTTCCTTCAAAAGGCAAACATTTTTTGATCACTGAGTCCTTATATTTTATTAATAAATAAGGGTCGTGCCAAAAGTATAATCTTGCATTATACATGAACTTTTTCTTTTGGTGACTGTCTAATATGTAGGGTAAAATATTACTAACAGTGTAGTTAACTTTATCAGCATACCACGAAGTACGCCACTAAGAAACAAAGTATAATTGTTCATTAGGTAAATTTTCATTTATGTCAATATCATTATCACCATATTTTTCTTGTTCAAGCATCAATAAATGATCAGCAATGTTGATATCCTTCCTATGTACTACTTGAAAATTGAATTCTTGCCTCAAAAGGACCCACCTAATTAATGTTGATTTTATTTCCTTCTTTAGCATCAAATATTTAATAACTGAATGATTAATAAACATGATACATTTCACCCAATGAGGTAGAGTCTAAATTTATCAAAAGCATATGCTATCGTCAATAATTCCTTTTCACTGGTAGTATAATTAGCTTGAGCTTCATTAAGGATTTTACCGGCATAGTATATAAATTTAAAAATCTTGTCATGTTTTTGTCCTAAAACTTACCCAATAGTATAATCACTTGCATCACACATTAACTCAAATGGTTTTTCCGAGTCAAGTGAAACAATAATAGGTGCATTGATTAATTTATCCTTTTAATAAATTGAAAGCATTTCGACATTCCTTATTACAATCAAAATTTGTGTCTGTTTCTAAAATATGAGATAACTTAGCAATTTTTGAATAGTCTTTAATATACTGCCTGTAGAATCTAGGATGCCCTAGAAAACTTCTTACTCCTCTCACTGACATAAGAGGTGGTAATTCAACAATAACTTGAATTTTGGTCAGATCTACTTCCATGCTATTTTTAAAAATCTTATGTATTAAAAAATTCTTTCTGCGAACATAAATAGACATTTTTCTTAATGGAGAACTAAATTTGTTTTTCACAACATTTTAGAAGCTTAGCTAAATGATCTAGACAAGAACCAAAAGAAGTTCCAAAAGCTGAGAAATCAAACATTAAAACTTCAATTCTTCCACAAATAAATCCTAGAAAATAGACATCATACATGATACACCTAAAATATATAGTCTATATGTACATATTTTTATACCTATTTATGAGATATTGCGCTTTAATGGAAGGTATTTGTGTGTTTTTATTTCAGGTACAATCAAATGGATGAAAAATGGTGAAAGGAGTGAAAAAGGATCAAATTTGGAGCAAAAATGAAGAAGGCGTGCAAAAGAACTGTGGTGCCTAAGTGCCAAGAGTTAGCGCTTACGCGTCAGTATAATCGAGAATGTTATGCCTAAGCACTAAGTAACTCACACTTAAGCTTCAAAAGTAGTTAGTTGATGATTCAATGAATTTGGACAAATTTTTGAAGAGGTGTTTGAAGCAGCCTTTGGTAAAAGTATGGTAAATAGTTAATGGACACAAAAATACATTCAATTTGGCTTTTGAAAGGATGTAACTCTTGGAAGATTCATTGAATGTGGGTAAATTTTGAAGAGACACTAGGACACCTTTTGGAAAATTATAAATGTACTTGGATTGGATTGAAGGGACTTCTTCCAGCCTTCCTCTCAGCACACGAGAGAGACTCCTACATGCTCCCATAACCACACTACTGATGCCTCTCTCATAAATTAAGAAGAATATTTTATTAGAGAGAAGAGAGGAGTTGTGGTATGTGAGTAGGGAGTATTGTAAGAGGAAGAGAAAAGATTGAAAGGAACTTCAATAGTTTGGTGGAGAGCATTTGAGATAAGTTTATCTTTGTGACTACATTTGGTTTTAATTTATACTTTTTGTTTTTTTGTGCATGATTTCTACATTCAAACTAAAGTGTGGTTGTGTTTTCTCCATGAATTTTGATTCTTCCCTTAAATGATAAGTGACTAAGTATTAGGTGGAAGTTGTGTGAGGTATTAATCTTTAATGTTGGGATAAGTTGTGATAATTTAAAACCTTGTAATTCATTTACTTCTTAATTTGACTAATTAAGATGTTAATATTTGTTGTGAGAACATGTAAGATCTGTGATGGAATTGTCTTAGTCAACTAATGGTAAGAATCATAGGATATTGTATGAAGAAGAATGTAATTCATATGATTGAGTGCAAATAAATAGGAAAATAAACTTTGAAGGGTGTACAATTAGAAGAATTTAGAGTTGCAGGTTAAAGCCCTCAATTTGGCTTATAGTTTTAGGCTTTGATATGAGATGTTAGCCTCTAGGTGGAGGGAGATGATGGAATTCTAGAGTGAGAGCTACTATCTTCCCTACCTAACCCGTCTTCAAGACTATTCAAACTTTAAATTAGCCAATATTTTTTATAGAATTTTTAGTAAGGGTAAAGAATACTATTGATCTTATTTAGCACAACACAACTTGAATACTTCCAAAACAAAATTCCTATACATGTTACTTATTCATGATAAGGAAAAAAATATTTTATTTATATTGCCTTTATTTTACAAAAATTAAGTTAAGTTTAGTTAGTTGTTTACTTTACTTTCAATTACAAAAGAAATACACAAAGAATCAAACTTTCATTCCAATTATATCGTTTATAGTTTGAGTAAGAATATTTACCAAAGTAGATTTTGTTATCTAATTATTGACCTCACTTTTGGTCGAGGTTTAGTTTTTCCTCTTTAGTAGCTTAGGTTCTAGCTATAGGACTTTCTTGTTGATTATTCCTAGAAAACTAGAAAAGGAACCCTCATCATTAGAAATTCTAAACTCCTCTTTGCTAACTTTAAGCTCTACATATTGGTCCTAACCTCTAGCACTTAATAGGTGGGATCATTATGGGGGAGCTAAAGGAGAGTTCTCATAGGACTATTTGACCTTAGGGTTGGCCCTGGGTGTTGGTCTGGAGCTAAAACACTCACTTTCACTTGCTTTCAATCACAATCCATCACAACTATAAACCCAAAATTTCTTGGCTTTAATCACTTGATTTTTTGGGAGACTTATATAGATGATCCCCTAAACCCACTGCCCTAGGCTGAGGTTTAGCTAAGACCAATACATAGAGGACAAAAACGGGGTTTCCATTTGTCCATAGCTCATATAAGGTGGTTAGCACCCCAATTCTACAAAAAGAAATCCAACTTGGCCTTTTGACCCCTAAATCCACCCAAGTTACCTAGATACCCTTGGAGCCCTAAATTTGGCCAAAATCCTCAAATTCACCCAAAATATCCAAATTTTTTCAAAAATCATTTCAAACCTTTTCAAAATACCCAAGTTACCCAAAACTACCCAAAAATTCCATATTTACCAAAATACCCTCCAAAATTGCCAAATTTACAAAAATATCTTTGGCGTCCCAAACTTTCCAAAACCTCCAAAACCACTCCAAATGTCTCCAAAACCAATTTGGACCCTTCAATTGAACCCAATTTGGCCAATTTGACTATTTTGACCAAAACCCCCAAATTGCCTTTAAAGGCTCAACTTTCCTAAATTTGGCCTAAGTGGTTCTCTTGTCTAAGTGTACCTTTAGTAAAAATTTCAAGTGATTAGGCTTTTACTTGGTCCAGTTATTGAATTTTTCTTGAAAAATCTTATTTTTGCATGTGAATAAGTATATAAATTAAATTAAATTTTGAAAAATCACATTTTCTCATCTGATGTCTTAATTGTCTTATGAGTGAGGTAGGTTAAAAATTTCAAAGTCATTTGAATTAAACTTGATGAATTAAGAAGTGATAGAGCCTTAGGGGCAATAATATAATTTTGGAAATTTGGTCTTAATTAACATTTAAGCTTAATTTCAAGAAAGGGAAATGTGCACTCTTTGATCTTAATTGACATGTTTAGATGATTAAAAAATAAGGAATTAATTGGTAGAAAACAATTTCACTTTTCTTAATTAAAGGATAAATTTACAATTTCCTAAATTTCCTAAATCATTAAAATTTGGAGGTCTATTAAATTAAATGATCCTAGACTTAGGGGTATGATTTTAGATGTTAATAAATCACTAATTCAATACCAATATTTGGTGTTCAAATGACATTAAATCTTTATATGATGAATTACTATCATATAAAATTCAATTTCTTTCAAAAATTACTAACATATCTACCAAGGTCTTAAGGGCTTCGTAGTGACCTAGGCTAAATCAAATTTGGTTGAATGCGGATTAGAAAAGATAATATAGCTAGAATTGAACACCTTTAAAACACTACAAGCCCAAGTTAAAGCTAAAATTGGCTCAGTGTCTTAATAACATTAACTTGCCCTTTTAAGGGTCTTCACCCACATAATTCTCAGATTAAATGATAAATGATTATCACCCTACACTTAGGGATAGTTGAAACATCGATCTTCATAAAACACTAGAGGTATTTATAGAATGAATCATTAAGCAACATAATAATTTTAAATGAGATCGAGACTTTTCACCAGGCGGTGGAGGGAAGCAAGAACCTGCTTCTTCCTCCTAACCTTCTAGATACCTCGGAGGTCTACTAAATTTAGTATGTTTTGCTTACTGAAATCATCCTTAAATGAATTAATAGGGGCTCACAAAGATATTATTTATGATGTGGTAGATCACCAAAACCTTGTCTCCTTGCTCTACATAAAATGCTTTTAATATATATAAATGCTCTCACATGCATTTTGAGTTTGAGTTGAAGAAGATGAGAAGACCATCCATGTACATTTTTATTGTAATTTATTTACTTGCATTTATAGTTTTTCGTACTTTACTTTTCAGTACGTTACTGTACTTACTCACCTGCATGTATGAACAAAAAAAACACAAACTTGCATGTTAAACAATGATGTCACACTGCATGAAAACCAAAATTGATAGGATAGCCGTAAAACCCAAAACCAAAACAAAAACTAAAATCAACCAAGATAAAATTCACCACCACGACATTCAAAATATAAAACAACTCAAAATTTAATCACAAATATAACAAAATAATAATTGCAACTAAATTAAGACTTCTCTATCAGATGATCGGGAATCCCTTGGAGGAGGTAACCTACGGTTGCTAACGAGGCTTCCCACAGTCTAAATAAAATTATGAAACTCATTAAGTTGAGTTTAGTAAAATAATTTGGACTAAGTAAATCCAACAGAAAATGGTGGTACCATAATGAGGGAACCGTAGGATCCTAACCGGTGTCACTCTTATCAACTTTAACATGCCCCACATCATTTAAAGAACTTCAACCATAGGACCATCTGATTTGACATTTTAACCTGACACCTTAGAAAACTTGAACTCGTCATGAAGAGGAGCTTGGAGCTAGCATGGTGGGCAGCATATCCATCTTCCATAGCAAAACATGTTTATACCAGCTAGACCTTTCATTTCTTAGAATTAAATAACAAGCCACAGGATTTCGAGGTTTTTTGCCTAGTGCAACATAAATCCTCAACTCATGTTTAGGTCTTTGCACATCCATGTTGTGCAATATAAGCTCTAACTCCTTTTAGGATTCTAAGGTTGTCGTCTGTCATAACCTAAATCCTCATATCTTCCAGGCTATCTGTGTGATTGTTTCACACAAATGTAATCCCTAAACAAATAAAATTGGCAAGATTAAACACTAAATATTTCTCCTTAAAATTGAAGCCAAACCATAAGATAGACTAGGAGGTCACCGAGGTTCTCTACGGATCTGTGACATCCCATAGTGCTTCCTCCTTTAGATTCTACAATAAAATGTTCTAAATTTTAGTCTTCCCATTTCATACCGCTTTGTCTGATTTCGTTGAAAAGTCTTATCCTTTTTAACTCCTTGAAGATAATATTCAATGATTTTTATCGAGAGTTTTCTTAGGTGACTTCATCATTTAAGATGTAATTAACTATAGGGGCTCGCCCTTATAAGAATCTTATCTGAACCCAGCTTAAAATAAACCCTATTTAATTCTTCATGTTAAATAGGGGAAATGTCGGCAAATAAAATGGTTTTGCAGACCAAATGGATGTCGTATATTTTTTAGTTTATTTGATCGAGCCTCATCCTCAAGTCTTGTGTTTATCCTTTGAGATAGATAAATGGTTTCAGGTATAGTGCTCTTTCATTTAAAGTACAAAAAATATGGGTCACTTTGATTTATTATTTTTCTATAACTATGTATATATGGAAATTAAAATGTCCTTCCAGAGCGGGCGACGGGATTTTGATTCTGGTGATTGACAGCTTCTAATGGGCAACTCCTCTAACCAAAAATATTGTCGACACTAATTTCTTTTGATTTTAATTGCATATTGTATTTTAAATAAAAGGGATTAAATGGTAGAAACCAATACTTCACTTCTCTATAATAAGGGCATAATTGTAATTTCCCTCGATTATTATGTTTCGGGAGTTAATTAAATTACACGATTCTAAGGCGAGGGGTTATATTTTGGAAGATGATAATTCGCTAATTTAAAACCTCTAGTTAATGTTTAAGTGATGTAATCATTGATAAGAAGCAAAATACCATATAATTTAATATCCTAAAAGTCTTGAATTTGTCCACTCATAAGTCTTAAGGGCTTAGTAGTGAACTAGGTTTAATTTGAAGTTGCTTAATGAAGTTTAGTAGGCATAAAATTCTCAATATCCTAATCTTTCCCTCAAGGGCACTCGTTTATATAACTTTTTAGTGAAACATTCAATGACTAATTAAGTACCTCTCTCTTGAGATGGTTAAAATATCAGGATCACTGAGCATAGAGTATTTTAATCAATAAATTTAACTTTGGATTATTCTCTGAATAATATAATAAGTTCAAATGAACTTGGAATGTTTCAAAAGATTTTAAAGGTTGCTTAGAGTCATTCTCTGAACACCTTTACAATCTTGTGGACATTTTAAAGAACTAATGACCTATTATACTTTGCTCAAGAAAATCATCTATTTAAACTTCTAGGAAGACATTAGGTTCAGAAATAGAACTCAGTAGGTGTAGCTTGAACCTTTCCCATGTTCTCTTTCTTGCAATTTCATTTAAATTTCTACAAAATTATAAACTGCAAAGCTAATTTTTTAGTGGCAGCGGTGAGGAGATGACAAGTATGCTTTTAAAGTTTTATTTAATTTATATCATTTTATTTACTGCAATTTAATCTTGCTTTAAAATATTACACATGCTTGGTTGTAGATTTTACTTCACCTATAAAACAAAAACAAACTTTTCAAAATCAATCAACTCTTTTTCAAAATTAAAGAACATTTTCAAAACAACAACAAAAACATCGACTTCATAACATGTCCTTTTGAATTTATGGGAGTCCCTCAAATGAGGTAACCCATGGTTGCTAACGAGATCTCCCCAATTTAAATGGGATTAACAACTTATTTAAGCTAACTAAATTCAAAAGAAAATAGTGGTACGAGAACAAGGAAACTGTGGGATCCTATTTGGTGTCACTCTAATCAAATTTAACCCCTCATAGTGATTGAACTAAAACTTGTCATTTAAAACGTTAAACTTTAGACTTTAGGACAACTACATTAACAAGGAGCTTGGAGCTAGCACCTTAAGCAGCATGTTAATGTTGTACAAAAGAGCAAATTCAAGAGAACAAACGGATTTGCAACAGCACAAAGATCTACAACAATGATCTTTTCCTTAGAATTAAATTAAAAACCATAGGACTTAAATTTTGTCCACCTAGTGCGACATAAATTCTCAATTTTATCTTTAGGCTTTTGCATTATTGTGCTGTGTAATTTAAGCCCTAACTAGCCTTAACTTTTGAGGTTATCATTTGTTGTGATATAAACCCTCCTATCTTTAAGGCTATTTGTATGATTGTGTCATACAAATGTAAGTCCTTTATAATAATAATTGGCAGGATGAAACATTTAATATCTTCTCATCAAAATTGAAGTCAAACTATAGGATAGCTAGAGAAGTCACCAAGATTCTCCTCATGATATGTGGCATCCCCTAAATTTTCTTCCTTTGGATTCTAAAATAAAATGTTCCAAACCTTTCCCATTTGATATTTCTTGGTCC
>NEWO01000185.1:1059637-1136921 GCA_003013225.1 Phalaenopsis aphrodite | reverse complement strand
TGCTCCACTTCCGTTATTGGTTTTCTTTTCTTCTTCTCAAATGCAATAAATGGGAAACTTTATTTTCTCTTTCTTCTATTTCCTTTAACCTTAATCCTTTAGATTAAATTGCCTAGTGGAGATTCATGTATTACTTTCATTGTACATTTTCCTTGAGTTTACTAATTATTTCCCTTAAATTAATGTCTTCAGACTTTAATAAATTACTGTGATCTTTAAATTAGTAAATCAGGAATTCATTGATTCTTGGAAATCACAAAGAAATATTTGTTGATCCCTAAGTATTTGGATTATTTCTTCTAATCCCTTATTATGGCCTATATGTGTATGTGTTGCTTAATGGGCGATTTCAATGTGAAGTAGGGGATCAACCTCATAATAATTGGGTGACTGTGATGTGGAGTGAGTTCCATGTTGGGGATGGGCTTGCTAGAACTATATGGCCCTTCAATTGGATGGGTGAGCAATTGGTGTTCATGATCATTAATATTAACAAAAAAAATCATAAACCTACAAGAAATTTCAGAAAAACAATGTCACACCCCAATAAAAACCCTAAAAACCTAAATAAAACAACAATAACACCCCATTAATTCAAGAATAAAAAATCTAATAACACTCCAATAACTCAATAAAAACACCCAAAATAATACTTCAATAACTCAATATTAGCACTAGAAATAATAATCAAAAACCCAATAATAACACCATAAATAAACCCACTAAACATCATAATAACCAAGAATATGACAAAAAATAATACAAGAATAAAATCATAATAACACAAGAATAACACCTAAAATTACACCTAAATAATAATACAATAAAACAAGAGAACATCAATAATAACACCCCAATAAAACAAAAATAGTACTATAATAACACCACATATACACCAACACAATTCTAGAATAACTTCTAAATAACACCTTAGTAAGCCTAAAACATAAATCTCTAAGGAACAATTAAATTACACATCAATAACACCTAAATATTACCATAATAAAACTTATAAGACAAGACCATAAACTAGAATAACAACAGAACAAGACCAAAATATATCTGAAATGAATGATGAGATAAATGACTCACCTATACAGGGTTAAGCTTTTTAAAGGCTTGATGAATCCGAGTTGAGCTCCAACTAACATTTATTGGCCACCTCAACATGCGAGGTCTGTCCTCATGAGCAACATGTATAACCAAAGACGTGTGCTCATATTATGAGAGTTGTGCAAAAGATAAATTAATCATAATATGTTATGACCAAAAAAGAAATAAACTATTAAATGTTATGTATAAGACACTTACTGTTAGAAGAAAAAAAACCATTTATGTACCCCATTAGCTTATTCCACCTTTTTTTTACGCCCACAACATTTACTTGCCCAATAAGAAAGTCACATATCGTACCAGGCATGTTAAATGAAAAAAAAGGACTATACATTCTCACCAAAGGTCTAAAGCCCTTTGGGCACACTAAAATTTGCTAGAAGGAAAAAAATAAAAAATGATAATAAAAATTAAGAAATAATTCATCAAAGGACATTGAACACTCCCTAAGTAAACATTCACTGGGACACTTGTTACCTGTCTGACATCCACACCACAAAAAAGGACTTTATTCCAATTTATTGGTCATCCTCTATTGGGCATGAATATGAGCAAAACAACTTAATATGGATCAAATCTTACACACTTTCCCACCCATTTTAAATACTATTTGATCTAAATCCCACCATTTCAATATGTGCAAATCCAGGATATTATCTTATGGATACGGAGGGAGTTTAAAAAAATGAGCTAGATTCATTACTTTCAATTTATTCCAGGTCTCATCAAATAGTGTAGGTCGGACATTATCAAGAGCATCCCTTATTATTGATGAATGACATCTACAACTAAAGGCCCATGAAATCATAAACCTACATTAATATAGCAATAAATTATCATTACAACACTAACGAAATACCAAAATAATTATGCCAAAATATCAGCTAATAACACCAAAATAACACTAGAATAATACATAAATAGTAATAAAAGAATGCCAAAATAACACCTACATAACACCTAAAAAACATTAGCATAACACCTGAAATACAACAAAATAAAACTAGAAGGCCCCCAGGAAAACACAAGATTAACACGAGAATAAAACAAAAAAAAACAACTACATAACTGTAGAATAAGACTAGAATAACACAATAATAACACAAAAATAATACCAAAAACACCAGAAAAACACCAGAAAAACATCAGAATAACACCATATTAATTTTTGGTGTTATTTTAGAGTTATTTTAACATCATTAAGTATTGTCTCAGTATTTTATAGTGATGGTGATGTGGCGTTTATTACCTAATAATATGGTGTTATTCTTGTACAATTTAGGTTTTATTTTGGAGTTATCTTAGTATCTTATTTTGTTTAAAACCGTGTTGTTGTGTTGTTAGTAGTATTATTTAGCTGAATTCATTGTGTCATTGAAAGCAAAAAAAACCACAAAAAAACTATCTATATATGTTTTGCTGGCTCTTAGCCTCTAAAATGGCCTTAGTCTTTGACTCTTTGGCTTCCTTCTTCTTACAATATTTTTTTACCATTTTCTTTAGCTAGTCCAACTACATATCTAGTTTCTTCCAACACCATCTTTTTATCTTCTTGAGTCTCTTCATCTCATCCATTGTTAACTTACTACAAATGAAAAAACTTGCATGACTTTGCACCGTAATCTCTAACCCCTCATGAAATTCTTGTTCTACACCAAACCTTTAGATCGTAAGACTTACATGGCAGTAAATAGGAACTCTGATTAGAAGTAGTGTGAACCCTAGCTCACCATTGTGCGGGAATTGGAAAACCAAGCAGAAACCCTAGTAGAAAATTGGAGAATGAAGAGATACACAACTGTATTTCTTTTTTGATACTTTGATTCTGACAGTCGTGTCAGAGTATTTTATTTTTTGAAGCTTTAGTTTGGCAAGTTTTGTTTTTCAAAGCATTGGGCTTGGTTCGAGCCAAGTCAGGAGTTAAAAAAGCATTTTTTTTAATTTTTAATTGGTGTGCCCGGTCAAATACTCGTGGAATAATGTTATTGGAGTCTGGATGCAGAGCTATGTCTGGACTCTGTAAAGAATTTTTTTCAAATCACTCAAGTGAATCTTAACTTCTGTCAAGCTTGCAAAAGTTCAGAAAAAGCTCACATTTTGCCTTTTGTAGTTTTCCTTCTGTTTTTTTGTTCAATGCTTTGAGTGGGAGAGTTCACCATGATTCAACAGTACTTAGTCTATAGTTTGCCCTTCTCTTTTAGTATTCGGAACATAATTTATGAGCTAAAGATTGAGCCCTTGGGCTTGTATTAGGTCCACTAAACATAAAATCTATACTTTTTGCCTCTATTTTTGTTCTGTTTTTTGGTTTTCTTATACTCTCACTTTGGTTAATAAAGAAATATCAAACTCCAATCGTTTATAATAATCTTGGTAGTTTTTCATTTACTCAATGTCTTTTCCTCTTATATTTTTTATTTATTCACCAAAATGATCATCTTTAGGCAACAATCCATTTATATTACTTTTTGATATTTTTTATGTTTTATCATGGGGACGTATTGTGCAATTTTTGTTTTGGGTTGTTATTTAATCATGCTAAATTTAGTTATTTAGTGGTATTGATCTCAAAGGTTAAGATTAACATTTAGTGGTATTGAATGGTTTCTGTCATGGAGCATTTACATATATAGCAAACAATTCTAATTTATATGTATCACATAAACCTTCATATTTACATAGACAACAGTCAAATCTTTAATAGCACATAAAAAGTAGTAATGTTATCATTTTTCTTAAGAGTGAAATGCATATTTTCATGCACATGTAAAAAAGACATTTTATTAGTTTTATATTTACGATTTTATTTCAAAATATACTTCATGTTATTTTATTTTATTTATTTATCTTTTTTATATGTGTATGATTACATCATTATTGCATCATTTAACTATTATTTAATAATTTATTTATTTATTTTGTCATCTTATACAACCTCCAATTCAAACCTGGTCGAACCAATGAGTCTTAGATTTTTCTTCTTCATGTTTGATGTTCAGTCTGATTTTCACAAGCTTTATTTACTCATAATAGAGCTATCACTACAAAAAATAAGAAC
Organism: Phalaenopsis aphrodite; assembly: GCA_003013225.1. NCBI lineage: Eukaryota > Viridiplantae > Streptophyta > Magnoliopsida > Asparagales > Orchidaceae > Phalaenopsis > Phalaenopsis aphrodite. The sequence goes on along the minus strand of NEWO01000185.1, from coordinate 1,132,750 downwards.
TAGAGTAGATCTCAAAATTATTAAAACTACTTTAAATTTATAGAAAAATGAGTATATAAATATTTTTTTATTATTTTAGGTTTTTACTTAAGAAAATTCAACAAATTTTATTGGTTATATGAATGAATTGTCATTGAACACCTACAATTAAAAATGAGCATAACATACATATTTTACTAACAGTCATAAAAACATAAATATTATACTCACTTGAGTATTAACTTTTTTTTTCTACCAATGGTATTTGAAGTTTTCTTTGCCCTTGAAAGGCCAAGTTACTATTACAAAATAACTAGAACTTTATCCGCTTGTCACATTTGAATCCTAAGTATTCACAAATTTGAAATACTCATACGTATCATATGTATACAATAACCTAATATGATGCACTTGAGTGATATAAGATAAAGTAGCCCAAAACTATCAAAATCTCTACTACTTATCTATTGATTATTTCTATACCTTTAATTTTAAATTAATTCCTTCAAATTCATTACTATGAAGCCACTAAAATAAGAACTAACATGACTCAACTCAATGTAATTTGCTACATTAAGGTAGTTCAGAAAATTTCAAGGTTGTTATAGTTGATAGGTTATATATGTTCTATTCGGAAATGATCTATCTTTCATTAATATTTATAAATATGTATTCCTTTTCATATATCTAAATAAATAGTAAAAAAATACCAATTTATTTTCATTCATATAACTGAGATATACAACTAAAATGAAATGCTTATAAGAATTATTGTACAATCTCTCTCTCTCTCTCTCTCTCTAAATATTTATCAATCTTATTGTTAAAATAATACAGTTATAACAACAACCATGTTTATGATGAACATCTTAATAGTAATAAGTAATCTATTCTTGTTTCGAGAGATGTTCGAAGTTCTATTTGGCGCGTCGAGCCATTTTTTCTTCTTATTTGTTTCCTTATTTATGTTATTTCATAAAAAGATAATGACCATGTTAATTAAAGGTTGTTGGTTATTATTGAGAACTTAATCTTAGGCATAATTATTAAATAGATAATTAAATAGATACTTATTTTGATTATAGTATACATCCTCTTTTGATTGCATACTTCTGTGAGATGATGAAAATGCATTGTTATTCTTAATTTTTATTAATTTGATAATATGGAAATAAATTTATATTTGTAATAAAATCAAAAAGATGAAATTCTTTATAATTGGGTCTTATCTAATTTTATAATAGTAGTGACTTTGATATTATGCAAGTCATTGCAATATAGCAATTTACATTGGGTTTGGTTGTGACAGGTGCTCAGGTAAGCTACAATTTTTTTTCAAACAATGAGCTCTCTCCAAACTCAAATTTAGGTCCATCCATATGAGGAATGATCACTTATTTATAGTTTTTTAGAGTGATACTGTAAAAATTTAATCAAAATCTCAAATTATTCTAATAAACAACATGTAGTTGTCCCTCTTAATCACATAAATTTTTTTTATATTTGGATGCATTAATGATGTTTGAATTAATTGATTAGCAATGTATTAGAATTAAGTATGTAAGATTTGAAAATTATGTAGTTCTTTAATTAATGCCTCAAAAATCATAATAATGTTTCAAGTGCATTATTTGGGCTCATTTGGAGTTAAACTGAAATCACTTTTGGTGTTAACATATTCATTCCATTGAAACTTTTAATTTACTTGCTGAAATTAAAGTTCTCATATTCCTCAATAGAATTTTAATAGTTTTGAACTTAATTATTACTTCAATATTCGTGTGAGATCAAATGAATTTTAGATTGTATGAAAGCATTCAACATATTAAAACGGGCTGATGATAAAAAATAATGATAAAAGTTACTTTCTAAATGATGGTATGAAATAAGATCTACTTAATTTTAAGGAACTTTCATAAGCAATAAAAGATGAACCTCGTAGATAAAATTACTTAAAAATGTCAAGAGAATAAAAAAAGTTCTCTTATGAAATTTTGATATATTTTATTTTAAAATGATATTGTTCAATCCAAATCAGTTCAATAGACCATGCCAGAGGATAGAGTGTTTGGATTGAGGAAACGAGATTGCGAGATGGAGAGAAAGGGAGAGAGAGAGTAGTAGGAGGAGAGGAGAGCTTGTCCTGTCGGGGCAAATGGGATGTTCCTAAGGCTCTTAGACCCATTTCGTTTCACTTAAATAATGGGGTTACTAGAGGGGGAATCAAAATCCCCTTTAAATGAAAAGACTCTCCTATTTATAGAATATCGGTGGATCAAAAGTAAATTACAAAATTGCCCTGTCTTTAAAGAGGTTAGTATAGGATTTTTTGGATATTATGATTTTCTTATCTAGACCATTGAATTGCTTTGAAATCCATACAAACATTTTTTTTTGTATACATCTTAAGCTCTACAATTTTTTTTCTCCTTGATAGTGACAACTATGATAAGGAAAAATGAAATTTATAAAGTAAACAAAACATGTGCACATACATTACTATTGACTCCCTTATTTGGAGTTCTTTGTGATTTGTTTAGGAAACCATTGCACCATCCACTATTAATCAAACCCCGGGATAGTTTGCCCATCACCACTCATGAAACTTGTTGACTCATCAGAACTTACCAAGACGTAAGTCATCCGTACAATGCAAGAGAATGTGTCAGGTAGTAATATAGTTCAAGTGTATTGGATATTGATCCCACAGGGTAAGTGTAATATTTGCTTCTACAAGAAAATATATAATTTACTAATTTAGTTAACCTAGCTTGGCGTTTGTCAAAAGAAGGTTTTTATGTCTTAAGATCCTTACAAAACAAAAAACTCGGCAATGAAAAGAGCAGAAAATAGGAAGAGAAGTTCGTGAGTTCCTTCAAGACTTATGAGGCTCGTGCCTTTGTGATTTGGGGATCATGGTGTTTGTGATTCTTCTAAAATGTTTTCCTATAAGACTGTGGGATCGATATCCAATGATTATGACATAACACTCCTTATGCCTATGTCTAAGTCAAAAGAAGCTTAGAAATCATGAAGTTGAGCTTTTTTATTCTTCATGGCATTTTGCATGACTTTTGTAATCCCTTGTAACGATTATAGACGTCCACTAGAATATGTTTATTCTCTTGAAATTTTGTGGTTAACCATTTGTTTCTACTATGCAATGATTAGAGGTCGTAATTTTATGAAACATTTTAATATCCTGGTTGGCCATACCTAGAGTAAATTAAATTATGAGGTTAACTAAGAGCATAAGACATGAAAGCACAAGAAAAATAATTAACAAAAAAAAATTATGGAAAATCCACAATACATCCACCTCTCCCTACATCACAGATATATGAAGAACAACTCAGCCTCTCATTACAAAGAAAACCATAGTGAAAAACACCATGTAATAATTCATTTCAAGCAACGTAATTACAAAAAACTTATAAGAGATTATATTCTCCAAAAAATCAGCAGATTTCCCTCTCATACATATCTCTCACTACTCACAAAGTAAAGAAAAACTCTCCCTTCAAGGATTCCGCTAAAGGAGGGAGAAAAGCTTCAAGAGAGTCCTAAAAATCTCTCTCAAACTCTTATCTTTAAGCCTCCATGTTTCTTCAGATGTAGAACTCCCTCTAAGAAGCCTTAAGAATTGATTATATAGCAATAATCATGAATTGGGCCATCAAAGTTTCTTCCTAAAGTGTTTTCTAGCTCTTTGGCATCATCACGCTTATTTTTGTCGTGGTCACGTCGCTAGAATGCCTGAGCCAGAGTGGTCAGACAAGATTGTGGCGTGACCACGCCGCCCTACTATTTGATGGGGTGTGGTCATGCCAATTTTGACATGGTCACACCGGCTATGTTCGATAGGTGATGTAGTCATGCGACTTTTAGGCATGGTTACACTGTGTTAGAGCACTTTTTGCTTTATTTTTCTTTTTCTAACTCGTTTGTAATTTGCTCTTACCTCCTACACAATATGAACAAAAATTCCTTTCCCAAGCATAAATTTTTAAATAAATAAATAATAACATGAAAAGTGCATTAAAATAGTTAGTAAAACTAAGTAATATTGATATGTGACAGTACCCTCAAACATATGCTATTACTTGGCCTCAAGTAATCACACGGCTCAGTTAGATCTTATGAATTAAATTAAATTGGTATTCCTATAACATTATAATAATTTTACGTATTTATCAGAAGCTATTAAAATTTGTAATGTCTTTCAGGCTCAATTAGTTTTAATAGTTAATCTATTGATCTTCCATTAATTCTCTTCATTCTACTCTAAAGAAATTTTCGTGCATTCTTAAATCGGAGTTAATTTAAGTCTTTTCACTTACCTTGAATGGCTTTAATACAATTTCAGTGAATTTTAGCTTACTTAATATTTTATTAACTGTTTTCCTTGAAGAAAAATTTTTAAGTGGTTTTCATTAATGAATCAAGGGGAACTTTATCACTTAGTTCTCAGCAATCTTCCTTCTTATTTTTTTCTTTTCTTGATTTTTCATTGTGCCAACCTCAAGTTTATTCTTAGAGATTTTCACCTTTTTGGTTATTTTATTTTATTTTATTTTCTTTCATTTTTCTTTTTCTCCTAAGAATTACTATATCAGGTTGAAAATTTTCTTTTCTTTTCTATTTTTAATTATGGAGGAGGGTAATGTTTCTTAAGATGTGAAAACTCAACAATTGAAATTTTAATACTCCAACCCTAAGTTATTTATTTTAATCAAGACTTAAGGTCACATTATTTTAGTTATAATAAACTAGAAAGACAAAAGATATTTTTAATTTTCTACTTAACACTTAAATTATATCTTTTTAAGAATCTACTGGATCTCTTAAAAGAAGTCTGAAGTTATTAAGGGTGAAATTTTATTATTAACTTATTAAATTTAATTCTTCTTGAATGAATTTTATCTTCTTTAAATCAATTATTTATAAGCATTTTGAATTAATCATCATGTCAGGTAGGAATTACCTAATGAAAAATTTTAATCTTTAACTCAGTTAAGCCAATTACCTTTCAGGTTCATAATTAACTACATTTTCATTTCCACTTAAACTTGTTTTTTTCCAAATATGGAAAATGAAGAGTAGAAATGATCAAAATGCAGGTAAACGCAGAAAAATATAGGTAAGACAATAATATGAATCTTAGAAAGTTAATATGAAAACAATGTAGTAAAAATCTCAATATTAGGATTGTAACTTTGTAGAGAAATATGATTCAAGACTTTTTTAAAATGAAAATTTTTAAGTAAATTTCAAAATAAATGCAAAAAGTAAGAATAAGCTTAAAACAACAGATAATGATTGGGCTACCTCACAAGATATTGCTTGGTTTAACGTCATCAGCCTAATAAAGTCTCGGACATCTCCCAATACGGGGTCTTCGGGATCAACTGCCACCTCTTAAGTCCTTCATCATTCGTTTTAACTTTAGATTGTTTTGAGGTTCCCAGTAGGGTCATGTTCTCAATCTTTACTCAAAAATTACAATCTTGTTCTCACCATTAATGAAGGCTTTACAACAACCTATTACTTATAGCCAGATAATCACAAGTGGTTCCAATAGGCAGGCTACTATGGTCTCTTAACAGTTCTAGGTTTAGTAGTTGAGTTTCTTTTACTAGAAGAGTATTATATTTGTCAATCAAATTCCTCAAAAAATTCATCAATGATCAGTTGCTCTTCCAACTTAACATCCTCCAATTTATTAGCTTGAATTTTCACCGCCCTAGCCACAGTTTCAGGTCTTTGATACTGATCATTACTATGGACTTTTGGAAGGTCTGATGATTCTAAGGCATCAAAGGTAACTACTTAATCATGTTATTGAAAAATTAAATTCCTCTCTTGAGGATCAATAATAGCCCTTCCAGTGACTATAAATAGTCTCCCAATATTTACATGCATCGCTTTATAAACTATTAAATGTAGAATTACAAAACCAACCAAGAAAGTAAATCTATCCACAGTAGTAGACAAGCTTTCAACTATTCTTAGAGGACAAGACACAGATTGGTCTGCTAACTAAAGTATCAAATTTGCAGGCTTAATTTCTCTTTTTCCAATTTATTTTAAAATGTTTAGAGGAATGAGATTGACATTGGCTTCTAGTTCACAGAGTGCTTATCCTTGACATTTAATTCTTATGGCATGGGGAATGGTGAAACTACCATGGTCTTTGTTGGGCTTTTGCAGCCTCTAAGGGAATGGTAGAAATCTCTCAGTTAGGTAGATCAGGATGATAGAGAATAATTTTCCTAAGGCATGTCTCAAAGGAGTATTATCATCCATATAGATAGCTTCATTTTCTACTCCGGCCCTGATTCCTACTACTTTGCACTTCACCAAAATTTTGTCATTTTGAATTACCTCAGTATTAATGGGCAGTGCTCCTAGTGGTCTATTGTTCATCAAATTTACCAGCTATCCTAATTGAGTTTCTAGATTTTTTTATGGCTACAGCTGGGCTCTGTAAATTGTACCCCATTTATGTCACTAACTCATCAATAAGTGACTTCTTTTAGGTATGAAAGTTACCCTAGAACCTTTGTGGATATTGTGATTTTTGGGATTAATTTCTTAGGTTTTTCCAACTATCAACATGGTTGTTCTGATTGTTCCCTTTTTGATGGATGTTTTTACTCCATGAGAAATTGAGTGGCTCTTCCAACTTTGGTTATAGGTATTAGAATAGGGGTTATGGTTATGATTTCTTATGAGACTCGAAGGCCAAGATACTATATTCTATCACCGGTCCTTGAATTAACCCATTATTGGGTGGTAGCCATACATTGGATTCATCCTAAGATTTTGTATTTTTTTTTGAAACTATAGCTAATTAGGTGGCCAGGATATTTAACACAACGGATTCATGAACACTGACTAACTTTTAGGTGTAACTCATCCAACGAGCCATTCAAAATTATTGTTGCTCATTTCTCCTATCAGCTGGTAGGCCTTATCAAAAGATTAAGACAGTAAGGATCCTCAACATCTGTTATGGATCTCATGGAACCAATCAGTCAATTAAAAAAGATTTGAATTATCTGCCAATAAGGTAGGGCATGTTGTGGGCACCTCCTAAGTAATTCTCTGAACCTCTTGTGACCTTACTTTTGGTTGAGGTTTAGTTTTTCCTCTTTAGTTGCCTAGGTTCTAGCCATAGGACTTTCCTGTTGACTATTCTTAGAAAACTAGAAAAGGAACCCTCACCATTAGAAATTCTACACCCCCTTGCTTAACTTGAAGTTCCACACATTGGTCCTAACCTCTAACACTTATTAGGTGGTCACTATGAGGGAGCTCAAGGTGAGTTACCATAGGATTGTTTGACCTTAGAGTTAAACCTAGGTGCTGGTCTTGGGCTAAGGCACTCACTTTCACTCACTATACTCACTCTCACTCACAATCCCTCACAACTCTAAACCCAAAATTTGTTGACTTTGATCCCTTGATCCTTTGGGAGACTCATGTAGATGGTCCCCTAAAGCCACTAGCCCTAGCTAGGGTTTAGGTAAGACCAATACATAGAGGACCCAAATGAGGATTCCATTGGTCCATAGCTCACGTAGGGTGGTTCAAACCCCAACCCTACCAAATACTCAATTTCATCGTTCACCCCCAAACCTACCCAAATTACCTAAACACCCCCGAATCTCAAATTTGGTCAATATCCTCAAATTCACCCAAAATATCCAAAATTGTTCAAAAATCATTTCAAACTTTTTAAAAATACCCAAATTGCGCAAAACAACACAAAATTACCAAAATTACCAAAATACCCCCACATTGCCAAAATTACAAAAATACCCTTGACACCCCAAACTTTGCCAAAACATCCAAAATCACTCCAAATGTCTCCAAAACCAATTTTGACCCTTCAATTGAACTCAATTTGGCCAATTTGACCATTTTGAGCAAAACCCACTACTTGCCTTTAAAGGCCCAATTTCCACAAATTCACCTCAAATGTCCATCAATTTGGGCCCAATTTTCTTTAATATCAATCCTAAACTTAAATTAACCTTTCATATGACCAATTTAAACCAAATACAAGCTTAATTGGCCCATACTTTGAGCTCAATTTTGATTTAAGTCAAACCCCCAATTTTGGCTACATTACTTAATCCCACCAAATTGAACCCCATAACCTACTCAATTGCCACTATTTATGTTGAAAACTCTTCATAATATTATTACACATTAAACGTGACCTTAAATTGGCCTTGGTGAAGCCTTAATTTTATTTAATTTTGACCCAAGTCCAAAAGCCCCAATTTTGCCCTAAATTGGCCATACCTAAAAAATTCACCAAATTAAATGCCCTACCCTAAAAATTGGCACCCATTTTATGTTTAAAACTCTTCATGATGTTCCTATTGACCATTTTAATCAATCAATTTGTACTTTGCCCAATCTTAGCCTAATCTAGACCCAAGTCTAGTCCAACATGCCTAAATTGACCAAATGATCCAAATCCTCCAAATTGAACTCTAAAACCAACTAAAAATCACTATGAATCTTATCTAAACTCTTAATTACACTCATCTACATCAAATTTATCAATAATTGGGGGGTCAATTGACATGGCAAGCCTAACCTAAACCCAACATCTAGCCATTTTGATCCACATCAACTCATGCACCAAAATTGGCCTAGGCACCATAAAGCCACAAACTTTATGACTCCACAGCCACTAAGCTCCTCCTAAGGACCAAGCTAAACCATCTTAAATCCACCAAAGCATGCTATGAACCAATGGATCCCAAAATTTAGGGACTCATTCCCCTTTTTAGGCCTTAACCACAAAATCTCCTCCATCATTTATTGTCATAGGGAGTTAACCATCATTAGCCACCCCTGACCTTCCTGAGCCAGGAGGTGACCACTCGCTGGCCGGCCAGCCACCTTGGTGGCATGAAAATGGCCAAAAATTGAGCCACCACCCAGAAATTCAACCCAATTCAAACCTAGAGGCCAAATTAGCCCAACTACTCTTTAAGGCTTTTCAGCCCTCCACATAAGCAATATTTTCCATCCCCCAATTGGCCCTGACAGATAGCCTAGGCCATTTTATTTAAAGCTCACCCTTATGGCCAATGGAGGAGAACTGAAAATTTCTTAAGGAAAATCTGCCAATTTGCTTCTAGAGACTCCCTAGGACCTCTTTAGTTCAAGCCCACCATTTTCCCCCTCTGGCTCCCTCTGTGTGAGTTCAATTTTGAGCTCAAAGTTTCAGTTAAAATCAGGACAGAACTCCCCACATCTCAACAATGAACCAAACTCCAATTAAACTAACCCACACCTTCACCACAATGAATAAAGATAGAGCCCCATCAAACCCCCCCACCCCACAGAGAGCCTCTACACTAAACTTTGATAAACACCCAAATTTAGCTTTGATCGAATTTGGGTCTAGAACTTTCACCACGACCAGAGGCTCAATCGCTAGTCTCCTTGGACCACCACAAATGTGTCGAGCACCTCTGATTGAAGCTTCCCTTCTCATATCAAAGGTATTGAACTTCCCCTCTTCTCGAGCCTATTTTGATTCTCCATGTGATTAGGGTTAGTTTAATGTCATGTTTACCATATGGATATGTTTCTTACACTTAGAGGAGTCCATTGAATCAAACCCCATGAGATTTGGTTGAGTATAGAAGGAGATCATAAGGTTTTAGTGTGGACGGTTCTCGGGTTAGCCTACTTGGGGATGATGACGAGAGTTGTCCAATCTTGCGTTTATCTTGCCAATGGATAAGATCTAACCGGACGAACTCTTGGTGCGTGAAACGTGGGCCGTGTGGCATGCCATAGTGGAAAGCGCAGAAACTGGTAGCGCACTGCGTCACCGTTCAGAGCTGCCTAGGATCCAGTCAGTGCCACGTGGTTAAGTGGAAAAATATGGTATTTTCTGATTTGTTTAAATACTTGATCTTTAAAAATTCATATCTTTGCATAGAAAAATTAAAAAAATAAAATAAAAATACTCTGTTACTCAGTGAACAAAAGAAAACAATGTGGAAATAACTTGAAGTTTATTTGATGCATAGTTTTTTTTTAATTAATCAAATAGGTTTTTCAGTCTTTTAACTCTCCAAGCATGTAGAAATTTCACCTTGGCTTGATATTATGGCATGTTGTTGCCTCTATTATGGGGGATACTCTATGATTTTTCTAAAGTCAGAGAGGACCTCTAGATAGAGATCCATATTTTTCAAGTTTATGTCTATTATTTGCATAAATTGATCATAGTAATTAAAATTTTGCTTAGAAAAATCTAAAAAAAAATTAAAAGGTTTATTGTGACTAGAGAACCCTTTGAAAAAATTTTCATGAGCCAAGTCATTAAGAACATACTTAACTCTCACAAAACCCTAAAACATAAATAAAATTAATTTAGGAAAAATAATCATCTAAATGACATGATTTTGATTCAACACCATGATTTAAAGTTTAGAAAACTCCTCATAAAATTTTAAAAATATTTGGAGTTCATTTGATAACATAACTGATTTTCTAAGTTAAATGTCATTTTGATACTAAAATGAATTTTAATAATTAAAATATAACTCAAAAAATTATAAAAATTAGTTTTAAGAGCTCTCTATGATAAGGAGAATTTTATAAAAATAAAATTGCAATTAAAATAAAAACTTCATTTTAAAGCCTATTTTAATATTTAAATAATTAAAACATAATAAAAATCACAAAATTAATAAAACTCATAAAAATGTTCTAAATTGTTTACTAAGTATTTAGGAGCAATTTTAATATTTTTTCTAATTTTCTAAGTGAAGATATTGAATTTTGAAGCTGAAAATAATTTTTTTATCTAAAAATGAATTTTTCTTAACCTTTCACTTAAATAATTCCAAAAATTCAAAAACAAAATCAGAAAAATGTGAAATTTGTTTCTCTAGGTTCTTTGACCTTAGAGAGATTTAATAAAAATGTAAAAATTAAATTTTCAAATTTAAAATAATTTATATTTAATTAATACTCCAAAAGTTAAAATAATTCTAATAATTCAAATATAACTTAAAAAATCATGAAATTTGTCCCACGTGTTTCTCTAATCTGAGTCTACATCTAGTAAACATTTTAATGGATTAAGCTTTGCCTTGGTCAAGTTGTTGAATTTTCTTTGATAAATACTATTTCTGCATATCAATAATTATATAAATTAAATTAAAATTTGAAAAATCACATTTTCTTCTCTAATGTCTGAATTGACCCATGGGCAAAATTGTAATTTTAGAAATTTGGCATTAATTAATACTTAGGCTTAATTCAAGAAAGGGAAATGAGAAACCTTTGATCTTAATTAACATATTTGGATGATTTAAATATAAGGGATTAATTGGTAGAAACCAATCTCAATTTTTCAAATTAAAGAATAAATTTGAAATTTCCTAGATTATTAAAATTTGGAAGTCTCTCAAATTAAATGATCCTAGACTTAGGGGTGTGGTTTTGGGTGTGAATAACTCATTAATTTAATACCCCCATTTTATGTTCAAATGAAATTCAAATGCTTTGATAATAAATCATCATCACTTAAAATTCAATTTCTTTTAAAAATTATTAAGACATCCACCAGAATCTTAAGGGGTTAGTAGTGACATAAGCTAAATCAAATTTAATTAAATGAGGATTAGAAAAGTGAATGTAACTAGAAATTGAATACCTTTAAAACACTACAAGCCTGAGTTAAAGCTGAAATTGGCTAAGAATTTTAAAAACACTAACTTGCCTCTATAAGGGTCTTCACTTACATAATTCTCAAATTAAATTACAAGTGATGATTCCGCTACTCTTAGGGATGATGGAGACATCAATGTTCAATGAGCATTAGAGGTATTTATAGGATGAATTATTAAACTACATAATAAGTTTAAATGAGCTCGAGAATTTCCACCACTAACTTGACTCTGAGGTTGACTAAACCTAACATGTTTTGCTTAATGAAATCATCCGTAGTCAAATTAATAGGTGTTGAACAAAATATGATTTAAGATTTGGTAGATTACCAAAACCTTATTTTTCCATTTTACATAAAATGCCCTGACCAAAGGAAAATATGTTGAGATTTTCATACATATTTTTTCATTTTACATAAAATGTCCTGACCAAAGGAAAATATGTTGAGATTTTTACACAACTTTAAAAGAAGATTTTTGCCAAAAATTGGAGAGAGCCTAGAGGTCCTAGCGGTTAGAAAGGTTCCATTAGTGTTTGGTAGAGAGTCTAAATTGCGAGGAATTCTTCGAGAGATTGTAAGAGTGGAGGAAAAGTGAGAGATTTCTTCCTCCTTGCCACTTTAAAGAGGAATTCTTGGTGTTGTAAAGAAAGGAAGAGATTTAGAGGAACTTCGAGGAGTTTACTTGGAGAGAAATTAGAGATAAGTTTATTTATTGTTGTAGTTTGTATTACTTTGATTTTATATGTGAATTCCGAGCTTTTTTGTGTTTTTCCCATGAGATCTGAGTAGTTTTCTCTGTCTTTCTCCTTGTCTTGAGATTTGTGAAATGGTGATTTGAATTGGTGAAGCCATGAAAATGTTTAAGAAATTGTGATGATCTTTTCACTTCGATCTTAATTTACTTTCAATCTAGCCAAATGATTTGTTAAAATATGTTGAGTTTTACAATTAAAGTGAAGATTACATCCAAGATTCAGGGAGGTCAAAGCCCTTAGAAGTTAGGTGTAAATAAATTAGAAAATAAAATTATCCGGCGTAGAATTGGAGACTTAGAGTGATAGACTAAAAACCCCAATTTGGTCCTATAGTTTGGGTGCTAAAGTGTAGATGTTAACCCTCAGGCGAGGGGAATATGGGAGCTCCGAATTGAGAGCGGGTATCCTCCCAGCCTAGCTGCAGATTCAGTAAACAAGCGTAGGATTAGTCCATGTTCTTTATGCCTGGACCAAAGGGTAAAGAATAGATATGGTCTTATTTGGCACAATACAAATTGGACTGATTCACTTTATACATTCACTATAATTTCTTGATAAGGAAAAATATGCTTTCTTATATATTGAATATCACATTAAGAACCTCATTAGTATAATTAGTTATTTAAGAGTTATTAAAAACTACATATTTATTTCAATTGCCTATTAGTGACAGATAAGAAAATTGAATTCCATTGTTGCGATTAAAGTATTGTTTTTCTAAAATTTTAGTTCGTAGTTCTAATATTACTCCATGTGGGATCAATATTTAGGACTCCATTAGAGCCCTATATTACTTTAGCGATACGTATACTTGTCTTGATAAGTGTGACTTTACAATTATTGACTATTTTATACATCCATCTTTATCGAATCTATAAGTGTTATTAAGTTTTGGTACAGTTGTTGAGGAATTAAATCTTTTAGTAGTAGTATTAAAGACTTATATTTTTAAGCATATATAAAGTTGTGGTCATGCCCTCACATGCATTTTGAGTTTCAGGTGGTGGAACGAGAAGACTCGTCAGGTACGCTTTTACAGTTTACAATACTGTCTTTTTCTATATTTTCCACATTGTACTTTTATGCTTATAAAATTTGCAAAATGATGTCACCCTGCATTAAAACCAAAACTGATAGGAGTTTTGATCGTCAGGTACAATGATGTCATCCACATGAATCTAAGCTCTAACTAATAAAATTAGCAGGACGAAACATTCAAATAATTTTTCTTCTAAATTGAAGCCAAACAATACTATAGATTTGGAAGTCAACGTGGTTCTCCTCCGGATCCATGACATTCCTAGTTCTTTCTCCTTTGGATTCCACAACAAATGTTCCAAATTTCAGTCATTCTTATTGCACACCTCTTTGTCTGATATCATTGAAAAGTCCTATCCTTTTGAACTCCTTGAAGATAATATTTCTTGATTTTTATCGAGAGTTTTTTTAGGTGACTTCGGTTATCTAAGATGTAATTAACTATAGGGGCTTGCCCTTATAGGAAGATTTTCCGAACCCATCTTAATTTAAACCCTATTTAATTCTTCATGTTAAATAGGGGAACTTGTCTGCAAATAAAATAATTTAGCAGGCCAAACATATGTCATAAATTTCTTAGTTTATTTGATCTAGACTCATCCTCAAGTCTTGTGTTTATCCTTCGAGATAGATACAGGGTTTAAGATATAGTGCTCTTTCATTTAAACTACAAAAAAATATGGGGTCAGTTTGATTTCATATTTTTCTAAATTTTATATATATGTAAATTAAAATGTCCTTCTGAAGCGGGCAACGAGATTTCAATTCTGGTGACCGACAGCTTCCTACGGGCAACTCCTCAACTAAAATAATGCTGATACCTCTCCAAAGCCTAAAAAAAGAAACTTCATTGATTTGATTGAATGAGGTATTTTCATTCCAAAATTTAACAATTTTGAATTGAGATATTTGGCTTAAAAACTTTGTGCTAAGTCAATCTAGGTTGTGATTGATTATCAGGCAAGGGAGTTACGCCATACCATAGCCTTATCCCTTAAAGAAATGTTAATAAGCCTCAGTCAACGACATCATTGGAGACACTGTTGTAATGGAAGGTGGCACACAATTCACGAAAATTGGCTAAGTGATGGTTGGGGTGTTCAACGGAAAGTCCCCTTACTTGTTTTGATGCATCTGAATTATAGCAAGTCGCAATTCAAAGGTGTTGGTTCTACAGATGGATAGTTTATGCTCATATGGATTTCTTCAACGAATGGGTTGTTATACTTCCAAAATGTTCTCAAGGTGGGTGACTTAGAGTCAGCCATCTTACCTAATGTTTTGGAAATTAAGTATGATCTCCTAAAACATCTAGATGTGTGATCAATTTCCTGGTCAAAAGAAGTGATGTCAACCTCAGCACCCTAAACATAAAAAGAACAAACTAAAAATATGAAACAAATAATCACACTAACCCACACAAATCAGTCAATACACTAGCATGCAAATGCAACACACAATATGCGAAAGAAAACAAAAAAAATAATTTAACAACAAAATACTTTTTTGGCATTTTGATTTTTTTCAACACTACAAAAGCACATACAAAAATAATAATGCAATTATAAAATAAATAAAAACTCAAAATAAAAGTATCAAACTAAGATCTTTTGTTTTTCAACTAATTTTTTCTACAATGAGAAGCAATTATAAATGTGTTTCCCCAGCAATGGTGTCAAAGCTTACTGAGATGTAAGTCAGTCGTACAATACAAAAGCTTATGTCAAGTAGTAATGTCAATCAAGAGTATCACGTATCAATCCCACAGGGAAAGGGTAATCTTTGTTTTCACAGAAAAAGTCTCTACTTTACCGCTTGGCATTTGTTAAAATAATATTTTTGAAGTCCTAAAGTCCTATCAAAAAAGAATACTCAACAATGAAAGAAGCAACAAATGGATGGAGAACTTTGCGAGTTTCAATAAGATAAATGAGGCCCCTTTCCTCTGTGATTTTGGGATCATAGCGATCGTGATCCCTCCAAAATGTTTTCATTCATGATTGTTGTCAATCGAGGATATAGTACTCCTTATGCCTTTGTCAAAGATAAAAGACGCCTAGTACCCATGAAGTTGAAGATTCCTCGTTCCTTATGAAATTCTACATTAATTTTTTTTTATCCCTTAAAAAAATATAGAATTTCACTAAAATTTGTCTATCCTCTTTGAATTTTTTGGTTACCACTTTTTTCCACTAGACAATGGTTAGAGGCCAAAGATTCACAAAACATTTTAACATCATTGTTAGCTAAACTAGGAGTAAATTAAGTTTGGAGGTTAATCAAAAGCATAGGCTTTGAAAGCACAAAAAAATGATAATGGAAAAAAATTTTGGAAAATCCATGATACATCTACTACTCCATACATCACAGAGATACGAAGCAAAACTTTGATGCGCATTACAAAGAAAAGCATAACAAAACATTCCATGTCTCCGTATGGTCAGCAGCTTTCTCTCTCATAAAACTCTCTCATTACTCATAAATTAAATAAAAACTCTCCCTTAAAAGCTACCAAAGGAGGAAGACAACCTTCAAGAGAGCCCTTAAAATCTCTCTTGAACTCTCTTCTTTCAGCCTCCAAGTCTCCTCTAATGTAGAACTTCCTCCAAGAAGCCCTAAAATTTGATTTTATAGCAAGAATCATGATTGGGCCATCAAATATCCTTTTGAAAGTGTTCTCCCACTCAATGACATGGTCTTGCTATTTTCTGATGTGGTCACGTCGCTAGATTGCATGGGTCAGCGTGGTCATACACGATTGTGGTGTGGTCACGGTGCACTATTGCACCAGGTGGAGTGGTCATGTCAGCTGTGTTTTAATAGGTGGCATGGTCAAGCTGCCTTTCAACGTGGTTACACTGCTTCGGGGCACTTTTCACTTAATTTTATCATTCCTACTTGTTTGTATTTAGCTCTTGCAACCCACAAAATATAAACAAAAATACCTTTCTCATGCATAAATATATGATAAATAAATATGAATAAAAATTAAAATACATAAAAAATAGTCATGTAATATTGATGTGAGTCACTTATCGTTGTCGAGTGGTGAATCATCTCAAGGGTCGAAGATGATTATTGTACACGCCTCGCGGAGATCATTTTTAACTCTTGAGATGATTCGAAACCCGACAGTGACAAGCCTTGGGGAGCTTGATGAATCATCTTAAGTGTTGAAGATGATCATCATACACCCCTCGTGGAGATCTCCGTTGCTGGTTGGAGAATCATCTCAGGGGTTGAAGACAATCATCTTACACTCCTCACAAAGTTTGTCACTATCGAGTGAAAAATCCTCTCAATAGTTGAAGATGAAAGTCATACACCCCTCTTGCAGCTTGTCACTGTCGGGTTTCGAATCATCTCAAGAGTTAAAAATGATCGTCATACACCACTCACACAGTTTGTCCCTACTATTTATCGAATCATCTTATTAGTCAAGACGATCACCGTACACCCCTCGTGGAGCTTGTTGCTACCTAGTGGTTAATTCTCTTGAGGGTTGAAGACAATCAACGTACACCCCTCAAGGAGCTTGTCGCTACGAGGTGGCAAATCATCTAAAAGGTTGAAGAAGATAGCTGCACAACCTTAGCTGAGCTTATCACTACAGTGTGGTGAATCATCTCAAGGGTAAAAAATGATCACCTTACACCCCTCACAAACCTTATCCCTACCATGTGGCGAATCATGTTGGGTGACAAATCATCTCAATGATTGAAGACGACTGTTGTACACTCATTATGGAGCTTTTCGCTACTGGGTGGCTAATCAACTTAAGAGTCGAAGACGATCACCATAGACCCCTCGTCGAGCTTATCATTACTGGTAGCAATTTATCTCCAGGGTCAAAGATGATTTTCGTACACCCCTCACGGAGTTTATCGCTGTCGGGTGGCAAGTTGTCTCGGAGATGGAGGGATTGTGGATATTGGTGATGAATTAATTATTATGACTTTAAAGTTTGGAGCTAAAC
Source organism: Phalaenopsis aphrodite (assembly GCA_003013225.1). Taxonomy (NCBI): domain Eukaryota; kingdom Viridiplantae; phylum Streptophyta; class Magnoliopsida; order Asparagales; family Orchidaceae; genus Phalaenopsis; species Phalaenopsis aphrodite. The sequence goes on along the minus strand of NEWO01000185.1, from coordinate 1,115,283 downwards.
ATATTATCGATAGAACCCCACCGGAGTGAACGTTTTACATGCAGGAGAGGGGGCAAGTCGGCTGAGGGACAAGTGACTGATTGGCGAGGAAACCAGTCAAAAGACCATTAGTGCAGATTCTTTTGCACGACAGAGAAACAAAGCATAGTCGGTCTTTAGATCTGGATGTGGGGAGTATATCTACAAGGAAAAGCAATGGAGTTTCTCGGAGATCACCAATTGCAAGGTACAAATGGAATGAATACGCGGTTGTGCATGTTCCCTTTATGTCCTCCTTGCTCAAGGTGTTTGTAGAGGGGTTCTTCTCGGTGTTGCTCATCTTCTTGTTAACGACACAATCCAAGCTCGCCGCACCCAAATCAATTCGTTAGACCATACTCAAGAGATAAAGCATAGGGACCGAGGAAAATTGATTGGGAGAGGGATTGAAAGCGTGTATGCGCGTGAGAGAGAGAGAGAGAGAGGAGAGAGAGAGGAGAAGATTATGACTTGGCTCGTCAAGGGGAATGGGTTGTTCTCGAGGCTCTTTGTCCCGTTTTATTTCAAATAAAAGGTGGGGTTAAAAGGGAGGGAACTCAAAGCCCATTTACATGACAAGTTCCTTCTATTTAAAAATAAAAGGGGGTCCAAAAGTAAATTACAATATTTCCCTTAATTTAAAGGAGTTAATACAAGATTTTTGGTGCATTGTGTTCACCATTGAATTGAATTGCTTTGAGATATGTGTTGACCATTTTATATTTATACAAATATTAATTGAGATAATGCATTCTTAATTACATGCATCACATATTACCCCTAGGTACAATTACACTAGTAAAAAATACATAAGACTTTGCATGCATTTACAAAAATAATATGGCTACATTTTTTTCCTATAGTTTAGTTATATTGTTTAATAATTCAATTTTTTTTTACTTATCTAAATTTAACTGAATTTTTCAATAATTTATATAAAATGTATAAAATTACCTTGATTCTAATGCAAAACTTATAAGGATATTCTTATATAATCATTTTCAAAAGTCCATATCTCCGGAAAGCCGCAAAATTGTAAATAAAGAAAAAAAAAGGAGTTAGAACCAAAATAGCTTACAATTAGACATCCTATTGAAACAAAGAGAGCGTACAAAGGGGGAGTTATAAAATTGGACCTATATTATAATATAGTATTAATTTATGGTATAATATCGTGAAAATATAAAATGCTCTGTTGTTGATATTTTTGTCGATAAAGTTTGGCGTATCTAAAAATAAGGTAGGTAACTGATACACAATTGGTAAATTTCTATCATTTGACATGAATCTCGAAGTATGACACGAATCTCAATATAATATTTTGAATAAGAAACATTTAAATTTTGATTAAAAATCAATCAGAACTCTGATTTCAGTAAACTTGCTGTCAAAATGATCGGCTCGACAAGACAGAACCAACGATACCAAAATTGGTTCACTCCAAGCCAAATAAGGCTCAGATCAAGCCCTTAATCCACTTTTGAAAGGTTTGTAGACATAATTGAAAAGTCAAATGAATTTTAAATCTAGCAAGTTTCTAGTCAAATCAAGCGTTTCGACAAAGACAAATCCAACAAACTCATTATCGCTCAATTCTAACATCAGTAAAACATTCAAATTTCTATCGAATGTCATATAATCCAATGAATCTGTCAGCATCGTCCATTCAAAATGGTTCTAATTACTTCGTTATTTTTAACATTGGACTCTACACAAAAGAGCATTAACCAACTTTAGAAGAGCCCTAAACCCTAAGCAAGATTGAGATCAGAACCTAGAGAAGAGGAATCTAAAATCTAACATCATACACCAACGATCCGACAAACATCTCCCACTTCAGCAGTCGTCACCGCCAGCTCTGGCGAACGTTGTTAGCCAACTCTGGCGAACGTTGTTAGCCAACTCTAGTCACCAATTTTTGATGAGATGGCAACGATTCATTAAATGAAATTTTTTTATTATTGCAATTTTTAAAAAAAGCCCAAATATATAATAAATTATTCAAAATTTAATAAAATGAATTCAACCATTGTTATTTTAATAATAATTATTATAATATATACATTTAAAATTCATTATTGCTATATTTGAACTTTATTGCTTCAAATCAATTTTTGTTTTCTTGTGCCATCCCACCAAGCAAAGAAAGTCATGCTGGTCATGTGATCTTTGTACAATGAAAGAAATAAATCTGAAAGGGAGAAGCATGCATACTCCATGCACACTTGACTAATATCAAGCATTGGCCTAAATATACAGTGGACCAACTTGGCAACCATAAATATAGAAATAAAGGTACAATTTTTTTATGAAATCTATATCCTAAATATCAACTTGGCTCCGCATTAAAGCTTCATGCGCCATACATGACATGAAGAGAAATTGATACACAACAAACTTGGTTGCATTTATACAGATTCAGCTTAGGTCAAATTAGGGATATCTTAATTAAGCTGACTCGTGAGACGACATGTAGGGGTGTAAACGAACCAAACACGAACGAATAGAGCTTGTGTTCGTATTTTGTTCGTTTGAAATTTAATTTGTTTGAAATAAGCTTGTGTTGGAAATTGTTCGTGAAGTCGCTGTTCGTGTTTGTTTCTTAACGAACGAGCCGAACTTGAGTTGTTCACGAACGACGAACCAATTTGACATCCCTAATATTAAATAATTTATTATAGTATATATATAATTTATATTATATAAATATATAATATTTATATTAATATATTACTAATATAGTATATTAATATATTATTAATATTAATTTATTATATATTATAATATAAAATTTAATTTTTTAAAGTATCATAAATTTTTTATATATAAATATTTTAAACTATTTTATATTTCAAACAATAGTGATTCGGACATGAACGAACGCATCAATGTTCGTGTTTGGTTCATTTAACTAACCGAAAAAATAAATTGTTCATGTTCATCTCGTTTGCTTATCGAACGAATCGAACACGAACTGTTCGCAAACAATGAGCTTTTTTGACAGCCCTAAAGACATGTCCTTGAATTGATAAATGACTCGTAAACTATTTTAGCTGCAGGATATTAAAAAAAAAATTTAAGAAGATGCTGGTAAGTAGCCCTTCATTATGTGTTTTATTTTTTTCCTATTTAAAATTTTCACTCACTTATATAACTAAGAAGAAAATGATATTTCGAAAGAAAAAAAATAAATAAATAAACCAAATTTTATTAATGAATCGTTTCCATTATATAAAGCGAAGTTAATTGTTGTTCTTAAAAAAATGATATTTAGATTTTGTACCGACTAATTATAATTTTATAAAATTATGAATTCATTTTTCTGATTTATATATATAAAAAAAATCATTACATCAAGATTTAAACTATTTAAACTATAATAGAAAATGCTCATTTGAAGGTAGGGGTGTAAACGAGCCTAGCTCGAGCGAGCAAAGACTTGTTTATGTTTGGCTTGTTAATTTTTTTTTTTCCTGTTCGACTCATTTATAAATTGAGCTCAAACAAATATGTTCATGTTCGACTTGTTTTCTTAACCAACAAATCGAGTACGAGCTACTTTGTGAGTTGAACATAAGCTATTTACGAAAAACAAGCTTTTTTATAGCTTCAATCATGTGAAAGATATCATTAATTTAGAGAACTTACAATTTTTCTGAATTTGATAGGAACTCATATTTTCATTGTTCTTAACATTAAAAATTTTCAAACTTTAAGTTGATTTCATTTACTAATTTTTTTCTAAATTGGACTACTATATTTCTAAATCTAAATTTTAGTAACTCCTAAAGAAACTCATATACATATCATACATATTTGGTTTTTAAAGATTAAAGTGTCACTTGAGGACAAGTAAGATTTTAAATTTGGGGGGTTTTGATACACCTAAAATATATAGTATTTTTAGACATATTTTTATAATTATTTTTTAGATATTGTGCTTTAATAGAATATACTTTTATATTTTTCTTGCAGATACAAGTAAAAATGGAAAAAATGCTTAAGAAGTGAAAAAGGATCAAATTTGGAGCAAAAAGGTGAAAAATTGTGCAAAAAAGTTTTGGCGCCTAAGCACTGGTTAAACAGAGAAAGCCGCGCCCAAGCGTCGAGACCCCGCGCTTAAGCGCCAGTGGCAGTTACTAGACCAGTAAAATTAGTTTTCACAAATTTCGAAGGGTTTTTTAGGCACTCATTGGCTTAATAGGTGGTTGTAACCACCACGGACGAAAATTATCAAGAAAGGATGCGTCTCTTGGGCAAATACATCGAATCAAGACACATTTTGAAGAGATCCCAAGACACCTCTTGGAAAACTATAAAAGAAAGAAGAGAGGACTTAAAAAAGAGTCCTTAAAATATTGGCAAGTTTTGAAAGTTCTTCTTTAGGGAGTTAGTTCGGAGAGATTTTCAGGAACCACTTTTTATTTACTTTATCCTTTTTGTTATTTTGTTTAGGGTGATTGTTAAAGAGAAGAGATTCAATGGAACTTCAAGAGTTTGGTGGAGGACTTGAGATAAGCTTTTATCTTTTTGTTTTAGATTAAATTTAGTTTTAATCGAGACTTGTTATTGGTTTGACAATGATTTATTCTTTTAAAGTAAAGTGTGGTTTTGTTTTCTCCATGGATTCTGAGTAGTTTTCTTTATCTTTCTTCTTAAAATGATAAGTAATTAAGTTTTGGATAGAATTTGTAGAGAGTATTGATCTTTAATGCTGGAAGAAGTTGTGATGATTTAAATCCATGCACTTCATTTATTTTTTTGATTTTGTCAATCCAGATGTTAAAATTTGTTGTGAGACCATGTAAGAACCGGGCTAGTATTGTCTCAGCAACAATTGGAAAGAATCACAATAGGTTGTATGAATGAGAATGTAGTTCATATGATTGAGTGGAAATACATAGTAAAATATTCATTGATAGGTGTATAGTTAGAGGACTTTAAAGTGAGAGGTTAAAGCCCCCAACTTGGTTTATTGTTTTAGATTATGATACGAGAATGTTAGCCCCCAGGTAGAGGGAATCGAGGGAACTCTAGAGTGAGAGCTAGTATCTTCAATGCTTAGCCGGTCTTCAGAACTATTCAAACTTTAAATTAGTCTAGTAAGGTAAAGAATATTATTGATCTTATTTGAGAACAACACAATTTGCATACTTCCACAACAGAATTCCTATACTTATTACTAATTCATGATAAGAAGAAAGATATTTTCATATTAAGTACTTTTCTTCTACAAAAACTTTAGTTTTCTTTTTAAGTTGTTACTGTTTCGTTAAAATATCAAAAATAAAAAAAAATATTTAAATTTTAAATTCCTACAAAAATCATTTTTAGTTTAAGTAATTATCTTTTTAAAAATAGAAACAATTTTCTAAAAAGTGCATATTACCTAATCTTCCTTGTGAGTTCGATATTCAGGTCTTAATCAAAAAATCTTAGATTACTTGATAACGATACGTATACTTGCGTAGTATCCCAATATAAATATATATAAATTAAAAGTTAAATTCTTATTTTTCTTCAGGATTAAGTTTTTCATTTTGTTGCAAAATAAGGAAATTTAAGTGAAAAATACCATCAGAATTATTGTTATACTGTGCATAAGCATTAAGTCGGGATCACCCCCTTCCCCTAATTTAGGCTATGGTCATGTAATTTGGATAATTCCTCCCCCCAAATTAGTTAATACTTCTAAAAATCACATAACAACTTAAACAAACATGCTTATTAAAATAGAAGCATTGAACAATAACACATAAAAAAACTTGAGTTGCCTACTGAAAATAGCTTAGTTTTACGTCCTCAGCTTGATAGTGTCAGATACTCTAATCAGGATGACCTAACAATAAAACCTCCTTAAACATAGGTCTCTCTCCACACAAGTATGGTTTAGGTATTTGTACTTTTACTTTAAACACTCTACCATTCTTAAGATCTCAATATCAATCACATTAGAAGGATAAACTTTTGCTATAGTAAATGATCTTGACCACCTAGAATTTAGTTCTCCTGGGAATAATTTCAATCGTGTATTGTACAATAAAACCTCCTATTCATGCTCAAATGTTTTCCTAAGAATTGATTTATCATGTCATTTCTTCATTTTCTCTTTATATATTTTGGCATTTTCATAATATTGTTCCCTAATGTCATCAAGATCATTTAAGTTTAGCAAACATTTCTCCACAACCTCTTTCATATTATAATTGAATTTCTTAATAGCCCAATATGCTTTGAGTTCTAATTGAACTGACAAGTGACAAACTTTACTAAAAAAAGAGCTTATATGGAGATATCTCCATAGGTGTTTTACTGTCGACACTATTTTGGTTAAGAAGTTGCTTGTAAGAAGCTGTCGGTCGCCGAAATCGAAAACTCATCGCCCGCTTTGGAAGGACATTTTAATTTACATATGTATATAAGTTTAGAAAAATATGAAATCAGACTGATCCAATGTTTTTCATGTTTAAATGAAAGAGCACTATACCTCAAACCCTGTATCTATCCGAAAGAATAAACACAAGACTTGAGGATGAGACTCGAGCAAATAAACTAAGAAATGTATGACATCTGTTTGGCATGTGAAACCATTTTATTTGCCAAAAAATTGCCCTATTTAGTATGAAGAAATAAATAGGGTTTATATTAAGATGAGTTTGGAAAAGCTTCCTGTAAGGGCAAGCCTCTATAGTTAATTACATCTTAGAGAACCGAAGTCACATAAGAAAACTCTTGATAAAAATCATAAAATATTATCTTCAAGGAGTTCAAGAGGATAGGACTTTTCAACGAAATTGGATAAAGAGGTGTGAAATGGGAATAACTCACATTTTGAACATTTTATTGTTGAATTCAAAGGAGGAAGAACTAGGAGATGTCATAGATCCAGAGGAGAACCTTTCTGACTTCCCAATTTATCATATTGTTTGGTTTCAATTTTGAGGAGAAATTATGTAAGTATTTCATCCTGTAAATTTTATTAGTTTAGGGCTTACATTTGTGTGAAACGATCACAGCCTGAAAGATGTGAAGATTTAGGTCGTGACGGACGACAACCTTGGAATCCTAAGACGAGTTAGGGCTTAGATTGCACAACATGATTGTTTAAAGGTCTAAAGATGAGGTGTGGATTTATATTGCATAAGAAAACTACCTTGAAGTCCTATGACTTGTTTGTTTAAATCTAAGAAAATAATGGTTTAGCAGATAGAGACATGTTTTGCTGTTGAAGATGGCCCCGCTGCCCATAATGCTAACTCCAAGCTCCTTGCCATGACGAGTTTAAGTTTTCTAAGGTTTCAAGTTGTGATGTCAAATCAGACGGCCCTATGGTTGTAGTTCTTTAAATATTATGGGGCATGTTAAAGTTGATTAGAGCTACACCAGTTAGGATTCTACGGTTCCCTTGTTCCAGCACCACTATTTTCTATTGGATTTATTTAGTCCAAATGAATTTACTAAACTCAACTTAATGGATTCCATACTTTCATTTATATTGTAGGAAGCCTCGTTAGCAATCGTAGGTTACCTCCTCCGAGGGGTTCCCAATCATCCAATATAGACGACTTAATTCAGTTGTAGTTGTGGTTTTTGTGATGTTTGTTATTAAATTTTGAGTTGTTTTACAATTTGAATATTGTGGCGGTGAATTTTATTTTGGTTGATTTTTAATTTTGATTTTGGTTTTAGTTTTGGTTTTTTGGCTATCCTAACAGCATTGGTTTTCATGCAGTGTGACATCATTGTTTAGATGCAAGTTCATATTTTGGTTATACATGCAGGTGAGTAAGTACAATAAAGTACCAAAAAAAGTACAAGAAACCAAAAAAGCAGGTAAATAAATCACAATAAAAGCGTACCTAAATGGTCTTCCCCTCATCTCCAACTAAAACGCAAAATGCATGTAAGGGCATTTTATGTAAAGCAGGGAAAATAAGGTTCCTAGATTATATCTTGGTGAGTCCTTATTAGTTTGATTAAGGATGAGTTTATTAAGCAAAATATATCAAGTTTACTAGACCTCCGAGGTATCCAACAGGTCAGGAGAAAAAGGCAGGTCCATGCTTTCCCCTCATTTAAACATATTATGTTGCTTAATAATCCCTCCTGTAAATATTTCTAGTGTTCAATAAACAGTGATGTTTCAATTATCCCTAAGAGTAAGGTGATTATCATTTATCATTCAATTTGAGAATTATGCAGGTGAAGACCCTTAAAAGGGCAAGTTAGTGTTATTAAGACACTTGGCCAATTTTGTTTTTAACTTGGGCTTGTAGCATTTCAAAGGTATTAAATTTTTATTCACTTTTCTAATCTTCATTTAACCAAATTTAAATTAGCTTAAGTCACCACCAAACCCTTAAGATTATGATGGACGTCTTGGTCATTTTGAAAGAGATTAAACTTTAAGTGACAATAATTCATCATCAAAACATTTGAATGTCACTTGAACACCAAATAGGGGTATTAAATTAGTGAGTTATTAACACCAAAAACTATACCCCTAAGTCTAGGATCATTCAATTTGGTAGACTTCCAAATTTTGATAACCTAGAAAAATTTCAAATTCATCTTTCAATTAAAAATGAGATTGATTCCTACCAATTAATCCTTTGTGTTTCAATCATCTAAATATGTTAATTAGGATTAAATATTAATCATTTCCATTTCTAGAATTAAGCTTTAATGTTGATTAAGGCTAAATTTCTAAAATTACACTATTACCCCTAAGACTCTATCATTTCATAATTTATCAAATTTAATTCAAATAAATTTGGAATTTTTATTCCACCTCACTCATGGGTCTATTGAAACATCAGAGAATAACATGTGATTTTTCAAAGTTTAATTTAATTTATATAGTAATTTATATGCAAAAATAGGATTTTTCAAAGAAAATTTAATAACTTGACCATGGAAAAGCCTAATCACTTAAAATTTTTACTGGAGGTAAACTTGGAACAGAAGACCACTTGGAACAAATTGCAAGATTTTTTAGTTCTATTTGAATTACTAAAATTATCTAATTTTTTTTAGCTTTAATTAATTATAAAATATTTTTAAGGTGGAAAATTAAGTTTTATATTTTTATTAAATCTCTACGAGTTCAAAAAACCTAGGAAAATAAATTTTACATTTTTATGATTTTTATTTGAATTTTTAGAATATTTTAAGTTAAGGATTAAGAAAAATTCTTTTTTTAGCCTTTCAAAATTATCTTAAGCTTAAAAATTCAATATCTTCACTTAAAAAATTAGGAAAAATATTTCAATTGTTATTAAATGTTTAGGAAATAATTTAGAAATTTTCCATGAATTTTACTAATTTTGTGATTTTTATTATTTTTTTATTATTTAAATACTAAGATAGGCTTAAAAATGAAGTTTTTATTTTAATTACAATTTTATTTTTAGAAAATTCTCTTGATCACAGAGAGCTTCAAAAACTAACTTTTATAATTTTTTGAGTTATGTTTTAATTATTAAAAGTCATTTTAGTATCAAAAATGCCATTTAACTTAGAAAATCAAGTTAATTTATCAAATGAACTCCAAATATTTTGAAATTTTTATGGGGAGTTCTATGAACTTTAAATCACAGTAGAGAATCAAAATCAGGATATTTAGATGTTTATTTTTTCCAAATTAATTTCATTTGTTTTTTAGGATTTTGTGAGACTTAAGTGTGTTCTTAATGTTTTATCTCATGAAAAATTTTCCAAAGAGTTCTCTGGTCACAAAAAAGCTTCTAAATTTTTTTTTAGATTTTTTCAAGTAACATGCTAATTATTATGATTACTTTATGCAAATAATAGATATAAATTTAAAAAATGGATCTCTTTCTAGAGGTATTTTTTGACTTTGGAAAAATTATAGAATATTCCACATGACACGGGCAATAACATGCCAAAATATCAAGCCATGATGAAATTTCTACACGCATTAAGAGTTAAAATACACAAATAAGTATTTAAATAATTAAAAATAAGCAATGCATCAAATAAAGTTCAAATCTTTTCCATATTATTCTCCTCTGTCCACTGCGCACTAAAGTATTTTTCTTTTATTTTTGTGATTTTTCTACACCAAGATATGAATTTTTGAATGTAGGAAGCATTTCTGAATTATTTAATTCTCTATTTTCCTACTTAACCACATCAACCTCGACAACGTCAAACGAGCCACGCGTCGAGCTCTGAGTCAGCGCATTTCACATGGCAGACAGCGTATTCACGGACCGAGACTCCATCTGATCCGTCCATCCATGAACCGCGCGATCAGACTGCTTAATGTCTTCGTCCCAACTTGTGTGCACGAGAACCGTCCACCTTATGACCCTAATTTCTCAGCCTAGACTCAACCAAATTGGCGTCGGTTTGTTTCAGAAGATGCATCTGACCTAGAGGAACACATCTATATGACTAACATTTGATCAAACTCGATTTGGGGTGTTGATCAGTCAGGGTTAGGGTGCTCTGGTGAGGGGGCTTTAATTGGGAATTTCCTCTCTCAATGTAGGGATGGTGTGGGTGAGTTTAGTTTGATTTTTGTGGAGTTTTAGGGAATGTCCTGTTTTTTCCCTAATTTTCAAGTTCAAAATTAGGGTTGCACAGGGGAAATTAGGGCGAAAATACAATGGAGCTGAGCTTTTCTATGATGCGTGTGGAGTTTGGAGGCAATTGAATAGAGCTTTGCTGAGGTTGGTTTTCGCAGCTTTTCTAGCCATGGGAGATGGTTGTCTAAATAGGGGAGCCATGGGACTTCAATTTGGCTAGCCCGTGGGTTAGCCCAACAACTTAGGTGGAAGTAAGAAGGCCCCAAGCATCCAATAGGATTGGGACAACATGGATGGGCTTAAGTGGGTGTTTGACCATTTTTGGCCCTCTCGGGTTGGTGTTTTCCGTTAACCTAGGTGGTGGCTGGCCAATGATCAGTCACTCTTGGCTCAGAGAAGCCAGGGCGGGCTTAATTATGTTTTACCCCCCAAGGGTTAGTGATGATGAGGGAGATTTTTGGTTAAGGCCAAAAAATGGGCATGAATGCCTTAAATTAGGGATCCATTGGTCCATAGCTATGTTTGGTGGGTTTTGTATGGCTTATTCTGGTCCAAAGGAAGGGCTTAGTGGCTTTGGTGGTCTATGGTTGGCCAATTTGGCTTGATTAGGTCAATTTTTGGTGAAGGGATCCATGTGGGCCAAAATGGCTAAAGGTTGGGTTTAGGTTAGGCTAGCCATGACCTTGAGCCCAATTGATTGATCAACATTGTGTAGATAATTGTAATGAAGGTTTTTGGTAAAGGATTTAAATGATTTTGAGTTCAAATGTGGGTTCAATTTAAAGGATTTTAGAATTTTATTCACTTTGGGCATGCCGGGCTAGACTTGGGTCTAGATTGGGCTAGGCTTGGGTTAAATCCAAATTGATTGTTGAAAATGGTCAGTAGAAATATCACGAAGAGTTTTAAACAAAAATTGAGTGCCAATTTTGGGGCTAAGATAATCAATTTTGTGGAACTTTGAGGTATGGCCAAGTTGGAGCAAAATTTGGGTTTTTGGACTTACGTCAAAATTAAACAAAATTGAGGCTCCAACAAGGCCAATTGAAGGTCAAGTTTGATGTGTAAGATTTTTTTGAAGAGTTTTCAACGTAAATTGGGTGCCAATTATGAGGCTAAGATAATCAATTTGGTGGAATTTTGAGGTATGGCCAATTTGGGGCAAAATTGGGATTTTTGGACTTAAGTCATAATTAAATGAAATTGAGGCTTCAACAAGGCCAATTAAAGGTAAATTTTGGTGTTTAGGATTGTTATGAAGAGTTTAGGATTCAAATTGGGGGAAATTTAGTAAGCTATGGGGTTTAATTTGGTGGAACCAAGTCATAGGGCCAAAGTTGGGGTTTTGACTTAGATCAAAATTAGGCTCAAAGCATGGGTAAATTAAGCTTGAATTTGGTTTATATTGGTCATTGGAAAGGTTAATTTGAGTTTAGAATTGAAATTGAGGGAAATTGGGCCTTTAAAGGCAATTTGGGGGTTTTGGTCAAAATGATCAAATTGGTCAAATTTGGTCCACTTGAGTGGTCCAAATGGGTTTTGGAAACATTTCGAGTGATTTTAGAGGTTTTGGTAAAGTTTGGGGTGCCAAAGGTATTTTTGTAATTTTGGCAATTTGGGGGTATTTTGGTAAATTTGGCATTTTTGGGTAGTTTTGGGTATTTTCAAAAGGTTTGAAATGATTTTTGTATAAATTCGGATATTTTGGGTGAATTTTGAAATTTTGGCCAAATTTAGGGCTCTAAGGGCATCTAGGTAATTTGGGGAATTTTAGGGCAAAAGACCAAGTTGAATATTTTTGGTTGAATTGGGGAACTAACCACCATAAATGAGTTATGGACCAATGGAAACCCCATTTGGGTCCTCTATATATTGGTCTTAGCTAAACCCTAGCCTAGGGCTAGTGGATTTAGGGGTCCATCTACAATAGTCTCCCAAAGGATCCAAGGACCAAATTTAGGAAAACTTGGGTTTAGGGTTGTAAGTGATTGTGAGTGACAGTGATGCAAGTGAGTGCCTTAGCTCCAGAAAAACACCCAGAGTCAACTCTAAGGGCAAGCAGTCCAATGGGGACTCATCTTGAGCTCCCCCATACTGTTACTAAGTCCTAGAGGTTAGGACCAATTTGTAGAGCTTCAAGTTGAGCAAATAATAGTGTAGAATTTCTTATGGTGAGGGTTTCTTTTCTAGTTTTCTAAGTATAGTCAACAGGAAATTCCTATGGCTAGACCCTAGGAACCTAAAGAGGAAAAAATAAACCTCAACCAAAAGTGAGGTCAACAAATGGACCCCCAATAGGTGTGGTGTGCTAGGAAAGCATGCCGCGCATATTGGCGTTGACCGACGAGATCAACAAAACCAACGTAGACTCCTAAGTCAACAAACTTAGGAGATGTAGAATTGTCTGTGCTATTTGTTTCCATTGGGGAATTAACAGATGAATATTTGATTGAAATCAAGAAGTAGAATCTCTCGCGGTGTAGCTACACTGCTTACAACGTAATTACACTGGGCACGAGCATAACAACATGTGTCAAAACTCAAAGCCTTATTTTTGCAAGGCTTTTTATGTCAACAAGAGCTTTTTCTATATATGGAGGGCACGACATAACCTAGTGGGGCCTGTTAGCTTGAAGCTTTCTTTAAGTTGTTTGAGGGTTTCTTCATCAAGCACTATGGTTTCCCTTCCTCTTTTTTTGGGGAGAAACTCCAGGGGATACTTTTAATTTGAGTTTGGAGAAGTTTTTTATGAAAGAGGAAGTGATTGATGTTTTGTATGAAAAAGATTGTGAAGTGCTTTGCTTGTACGATGAAGATTCAGTGTGTGGCGGAGAACACTAGGCTTTGTTGTAAGTTTGTGTAACTTGTATCTTCAATGTGTTTAAAGAATGTTTGTGTGAATTTATAACTCATGTCTCCTAGTTGATCTTCTTTCATGCTTTTGTGATTCCATGATAGTCTTGTTCTCAATTTTTTTACCATTAATTTTTCCCGTAAATGTTTTTTGTGCTTTCAAATTTCACATATTGATGTGTTGACCTTTTTGTCATAGTTTACTCATGATTCAACCAACTAGGAGGTTAAAATCCTTTATGATCTAAGACTTCTAACCATCACCTAGTAGAATAAGTATGATAAATACAATAACTTAGTGAAATAGACATATTGTCATTATAAAACTACAGCCAAGATAGGGGGCTAGAGGATTCCTAGAAAAAGCGTTGTAACTCAAACCCTGTATCTATCCCGAAGGATAAACACAAGACTTGAGGATGAGGCTTGATCAAATAAACTAAGAAATATATGACATTTGTTTGGTGTACGAAACCATTTTGTTTGCCGATAATTTCCCCTTTTTAATATGAAGAATTAAATAGTGTTTAGCCGGGTTTCGACAAGTTTCTTATAAGGGCAAGCCCCTATAGTTAATTATATCTTAAATGACCAAAGTCACCTAAGAAAACTCTTGATAAAAATCAGGAAATATTATCTTCAAGGAGGTCAAAGTATAGGACTTTTCAACGATATCGGACAAAGAGGTGTAAAATGAGATTGGCTCAAATTTGGAGCATTTTTTTGGAAACCAAAGGAGGAAGAATTAGGGGATGTCATGGATTCAGAGGAGAACCTCGGTGACTTCCCAATCTATCCTATTGTTTGGGTTCAGTTCTAAGGAGAAATATTTAGGTGTTTTATCCTGCCAATTTTATTTAATTAGGGCATGCATTCCTGTGAAATGATCACACAAATAACTTGGAAGATGTGAGAGTTTAGGTCGTGACACGCAAAAACCTCAAAATCCTAAGATGAGTTAAGGCTTATATTATAAAACAGAGCGGTACAAAGGCCTAAAGATGAGATGAGGATTTATGTTGCATAAGCAGAGAACCTTGAAATCCTATGGCTTAGTTGTTTAATTCTAAGGAAGGAAATGGTTTAGCTGGGGAAGATAGGTTTTGCTGTTGAAGATGGTCGTGCTTCCCACCATTTAGCTCCAAGCTCCATATTGTGATGAGTTTAAGTTTTCTAGGGTGTAAAGTTATGATGTCAAATCAGGTGGCCCTATGGTTGTAGTTCCTTAAAGATTTATTGGGGCATGTTAAAGTTGATTAGAGCGACACCGGTTAGGATCCTACGGTTCCCTCATTCCGACACCACTATTTTCTATTGGATTCACTTAGTCCAAATGAATTTACTAAGCTCTACTTAATGAGTTCCATACTTTCATTTAGACCGTGGGAGGCCTTGTTAGCAACCGTAGATTACCTCCTCCGATGGAATCCCGATCATCCAATAGAGACGTCTTAATTTAGTTGTAGTTTCAGTTTTTGTGATGTTTGTGATTATATTTTGAGTTGTTTTATATTTTTAATGTTGTGGAGGTGATTTTTATCTTGGTTGATTTTAATTTTTGTTTTGGGTTTTGGTTTTGTGGCTATCCTAATAGTTTTATTTTCATGCAGGGTTACATCATTGTTTAGCATGCAAGTTTTATAACATAAAAAGTACAGTATGAAAGTACAAGAAAGACGATACTGTAAACTATAAAAGCGTACCTAACGAGTCTTCTCGTTCCATCACCTGAAACTCAAAATGCATGTGAGAGCACTTTATATAAAGCAAAAAAGTAAGGTTTTAGTAATCTACCCAACCCTAGGTCATATTTTTGTGGGTCTCTATTAATTTGATTTAAGGATGATTTTTGTTAAGCAAAACATATTAAGTTTAGTAGACCTCTAAGGTATCCAACAGATATGACGAAAGAAGTAGGTTCATGCTTCCTTCTCACTGCCTGGTGAAAATCCTCGAGCTCGTTTAAACTTATTAAGTTGCTTAATAATTCATCCTATAAAGATCTCTAACGCCTAATGAACATTGATGTTTCAATTATCCCTAAGAGTACGTAATTATCACTTATAATTTAATTTGAGGATTATGTAGGTGAAGACCCGGGGCAAGTTAATGTTGTCAAGACACTTAACCAAACTTTTAACTTGGGCTTGTAGTATTTTTAAAGATGTTCAATTTTTAATTATGTTCACTTTACTAATCCTCATTTAACAAAATTTGATTTAGCCTAGGTCACTACTAAGCCTTTAAGATTTTGGTAGATGTTCTAGTTATTTTTAAAAAGGTTGAATCTTAAGTGATGATGATTCATTTTTTTGAAAGTCATTTGAGCATCAAATAGGGGTGTTAAATTAGTGAGTTATCAACACTCAAAATCATGCCCCTAAGTCAAGGATCATTTAATTGACTAGACTTTGAAATTTTAATAATTGAAAATTACAAATTTATCTTTTAATTGAAAAAGGTGAAATTAGTTTCTACCAATTAATCCCTTGTGTTTCAATCATCCAAATAAGTTGATTAGGATCAAAGGTTACCAATTTCCCCTATCTTGAATTTTCATCCACTTTAGTCATGGGTCATTTAAGACATCAGAGGAGAAAATGTGATTTTTTAAATTTTAATTTATTTTATATATTTATTTATATGCAAGAAATAGTACTTTTTAAAGAAAATTTCTAACTTGACCAAGATAAAACCTAATCCCTTGAAATTTTTTCTGGAGGTAGATTTAGACCAGAGAAACACATGGGCCAAATTTCATAATTTTTTGAATTCTATTTTAATTATTAGAATTATTCCAAGTTATGGAGTATTTATTAATTATAAAATATTTTAAAAGTGAAAATTTAAGTTTTATACTTTTATTAAATCTCTCTAAGGTCAAGGAACCCAGAGAAAAAGATTTTACTTTTTTTTTATTTTTTCTTGAATTGTTAGAATAATTTTTAGTGAAAATCCATTTTTAGTCTTTAAAAATTATTTTAAACTTCAAAATTAAATATCTTCACTTAGAAAATCTGGAAAAATATTCCAATCATTCCTAAGTGCTTAGGGAATAATTTAGAACATTTTCATGAATTTTATTAATTATTTTATTGTTATTAATTTTTAATTATTTAAATATTAAAATAGGCTTAAAAATGAAGTTTTTACTTTATTTACAATTTTATTTTTAGAAAATTTCTCTAATCATAGAGAACTCTCAAAACTAATTTTTATAATTTTTGAGTTATATTTTAATTGTTAAAAATCATTTTAGTGTTAAAAGTGGCATTTAACTTAGAAAATCATTTTGAGTTATCAAATGAGCTCCAAATATTTTTTAAAATTTTATGGAGAGTTCTATGAACTTCAAATTACAGTGGAGATTAAAAAACCAAGTCATTTAGATGTTTTTTTTCCTAATATTAATTTTCTTTGCATTATAGGGTTTCTGTAAATTAGGTGCATTTTTAATGACTTAGATCATGAAACATTTTCTAAAGATTTCTCTGGCCATAATAAACCTTCCAAATTTATCTTGGAATTTTCTAAGAAACATGCTAATTATTAAGATTAATTTATGCAAATAATAGACATAAACTTAAAAAATATAGATCTCTCTTTTAGGACCTCCTCTAACTTTGGAGAAATCAGAAGATGTTTTCTAAGTGAGAGGCAACAACATGCCATAATTTCAAGCCATGGTGAAATGTCTACATGCATGGAGAATCAAAAGACTCAAAACAGTATTTATTTAATTAAAAGTAAAATATGAATCAAATAAACTTCAAATTATTTCCACATTGTTTTCCAGTGTTCACTAAGCAAGAGGGTATTTTTATTTTATTTTATTTATTTTTCTACACCAAGATATGAATTTTTAAAATTAGGGACCATTTTCTAAATTATTTAAATATTGATTTTTCTATTTAAACACATGCCTAGGCAGCTCCTAACGGAGACACGATGCGCTCCCATTTAAATACTGATTTTTCTATTTAAATGCATACCCGCGGTTCACATATCAAGAGTTCATCCAGCTATATCTCGCCCGTTGATGAGATAAACGCACGATCGGATGGCTCCCCATCATCTTCCCCAAATAGGCTAACCCGAGAACCATCCACACTCAAACCTTAATAACTCCCTCTAAACTCAACTAAATGTCATGGGGTTTGTTTGTAGAGCTTCGTCTACTCAAGAAAAACCAATCTATACAGGTTATATAGTATGAAATATAATAAATAAAGTATTGAGAGTGAAAATAGGCTCAAATTAGGGTTGGAGTTCAATACCTTTGCTTGAGAGGGGAGGCCCTAATCAGATGGTTGTGGCAGCTTCGATTGGTCCCAACGAACCTGAAGTTGAAGCCTTGTGCCCTGGTGAATGGTCTAGGTATGAATTTGACCAAGCTCGATTTCAGGTGTTAATTGAAGTTTATATTAGAGGTTGTTTGAGAGGGGGCTTTTATGGGGAATCAACTTCTTTCACTGTGGGAAGGTGTGTGCATAGTTAATTGAAGTTTGATTCACTTTGGAGGTTTGGGGAGATCTGTCCTGGTTTTTGACAAAAATTGAAGCTCAAAATTGAGCTTCCACAGTGAAGCTTGGTGCGGGAAAATGGTTGGCTTGAACTAAGGAGGTCTTAGGGAGTCTTTGAGGGCAGTTTGGCAGAGTTTCCTTAACAAAATTTCAGCTCTCTTCCATTGGCCATGGAGGTGACATTTAAATCAAATTGGCTTAGGGTGGCTATCATGGACAATTGAGGGGTGCAAAATGATGCTTAGGTGGAGGGCAGAGAAGCTCTAAATTTCAAATGGGATGAGGTGGCCTCTAGGTTTGTATAGGTTAAAATTTTTGGGGGTGCCTCATGGTTTTGGTGTTTTCTGGCTACTAGGTCGACCAGTAAGGCCAGGGGAGGTGGCCAGGAAGTCAGATGTGCTAGGGGGAGGCTTAATTATGATTTACCCCCAAGGGTTAGTGATGATGAGGAAGATTTTGCAAGTTGGGCCCAAAAATGGGTTAAAATCCCTTAATTTGGGGATCCATTGGTCCATAGCATGCTTTGTTGGGTTTTTCATGGTTTAGCCTAGTCCCTAGGAGGAGTTTGGTGGTTGTGGAGTCATAAAGTTGGTGGCTTTAAGGTGGCTAGGCCAATTTTAGTGCATAGGTCCAAGTGGGTTAATTTGGCTTAAAGTGATTTTGGGTTAGGCTAGCCATGACTTTGAGCCCAAATGATTGATCAAAATTGTGTAGATGATTGTAATGAAGATTTTTGGTGAATGATTGAAATGATTTTGAGTTCAATTGGGGGTTCAATTTGAAGGATTTTGAGATTTTGATCAATTTGGGCATGTCTGACTAGACTTGGGCTTAGGTTGAGCTAGGCTTAGAATTTGGCTCAACTGAATGGTTGAAATGATCAATGGAGATGTTATGAAGGTTTTCAATGAAGGAATGGAGTGGAAATTTTGGGAAGGCAATCAATTTGGTGGAATTTTGAGACAAGGCCAATTTAGGGCAAAATTGGGGATTTTTGGATTTGGGTTGAAATTAAATAAAATTGAGGCTTCACCAAGGCCAATTGAAGGTCAAGTTTGATTTTTAGAAGTTTTATGAAGATTTTAGGATTCAATTTGAGACCAATGGAGTAGGTCATGGGGTTTAATTTGCTGGAGCAAAGTCCTAGGGCCAAAATTGGGGGTTTGACTCATATCAAAATTAGGCTCAAATCATGGGCCAATTGAGCTTGAATTTATAGATTGGTCATATGGAAGGTGAATTTGAGTTTATAATTGAAATTGGGGGAAATTGGGACCAAATTGATAGACATTTGAGGTGAAGTTAGGGAAATTGGGCCTTTAAACGCAATTTGGCGGTTTTGGTCAAAATGGTCAAATTGGTCTAATTGAGTCATGTGGTAATTGATAAAAATAAAATTGGGAATCTTTGGAGGGTTTTGGGATTTTTGGAATTTTAGGTTGAGGGGCATTTTGATAATTTGGCGGTGATTTTGGGTAATTTTGATGTTTCCAAAGGGTTTGAAATGATTTTTGAACAAATTTGGGAATTTTGACCAAATTTAGGGTTTCAAGGGTACTTAGGTAATTTGGGGGAGTTCAAGGGCAAAAAGTCCAAGTGGAGTATTTTTGGTAGAGTTGGGGTGCCAACCACCATAAATGAGCTATGGACCAATGGAAACCCCATTTCTGTCCTCTATGTACTGGTCTTAGCCAAACCCTAGCCTAGTGCCAGTGGGTTTAGGGGATCATCTACATGAGTCTCCAAAAGGATTAAGGGATCAAAGGCAAGAAATTTTTGGTTTGTATTTGTGAGTGATTGTGAGTGAGGTGAGTACCTTAGCTCTAGACCAACACCCAGGGTCAACCCTAAAGTCAAGCAGTCTTATGGGAGCTCTCTTTGGGCTCCCCCATACTAACCCCACCTACTAAGTGCTAGAGGTTAAGACCACTATGTGGAACTTCAAGTTGAGTAAAGAGGAGTTTAGATTTTCTAATGGCGAGGGTTCCTTTTCTAGTTTTCTAAGAATAATCAACAGGAAAGTCCTATGGCTAGACTCTAGGCTACTATGGAGGAAGAACTAGACCTAAACCAAAAGTGAGGTCAACAGGTACACAACAGATTTTCTAAGAAAACTAAAATTTGAAAAATTTTGGTGTTGGCGACAGAGGCGCCAGTTTCTCGAAAATGCCTAAAATCACTTAAAACCGTGAAATACCCATGTAAGATGTCATTTTTACTGCTTGAGTCATCTCATACCTCTAAACAAAGGTCGAAACTCAACCTAGAGCTTCACATTTAGTGGATTTGAGGAGATTTCAAAGCATAAAAGTCTTGGATTTCATCTTCGCTTGGTAAGTGCTTCACTTTAACCGAGAAATTTTTTTATTTTCACTATGGATTTACCCTACATTTTGGAAATCCAAAAATTTGAGAGTTCTTTAAAGAAGTTTAAAGATAACCCATGGTGAAAAACTTCTTACCAAATATTCCTACTTTTGGAGTTTAAATTAATATATTATGAATTTATTTGGATCTTATTTGGATTTATATAGAAATTCTAATGGCTCCAATGTAAAGAGGGGAAAGCCTATGTAGATTTTGATGCAAGAAGATTTGTGAATTATAAGGCCCAACATAACTATAATACCAAAATAGGCTTGAGGAAATTGATTCGGGGATGAGCATTTTTGAAGACAGGAGGAGAGATCGAAAGGCTAATTATTGCTTGGAAGTGGGAAACTTTTTGCTATTTCACTACAGTAGCCATTATTCTAGTGATTCAAGAATTCTTTGTTAATCTTCAAGTGACAACGAACGATAATTTTTTTATTTGAGGTAAGCAAGTCAAATTTACTCGAAGAAGAATCAATGAATTTTATAAACTTAGAAATTTTTTTCACTGTGAGTATGTTGCATTTGTGATGATTGATTCATCACTTGATGAAGTAATTGCCTTTCTAACTGATGGAAGAAGAGAATGGAAAATTAAAAAATAATCACAAAGTCAATTTCTCCACTTCCATGTTAAATTTTCAATCAAAGGCATGAAATTACTTCATCTCTCCAAAGTTGCTTCCAACAAATCACTTGAGCAAAGTAACTAAGGAAAGAGCATTGTTGAAATGGTACATTCAACAAATGAAAGTTGTGGGTATTGTTTATCTTATTCTGCACAATGCTCAAAGCATTGCTAGAAAAGGGACAGCTCGTGGTTTGGGATATCCTGCCCAAATTTTCACTTGATGTGAACAATCAGCAGTAGAATTTTTTAGAAATAAAGAAACATTGTAACCACTGATACCTATTAGAAAACACTGTGCATTAATTTGAATCATTTGTTGGATCTAGGACTGGAAGTAGTGATAGACCCTCCACATCAGTTGCAGGACCATCTACTTCTAGTTCTATTTCACTTGAAAATATTATGGAGCAGTTAATGATTCAACAATCAAATCTTATAGCAATGCAAAATAGAATATGCGGTATCAAAGCTAGAAATGCCTACAATGATGAATATAAGTAAATAAGAGTCCAGAACAATATTTCATAAGAAGAGTTGATGATTAGATTCTTGAGGGGTAATCATACAGTAGAGTTTCCTACATGCCCCAGCTTCACGCCTTATGTGCATGAAGAAGATGAAGAAGATGAAGAAGAAGAGGAAGAAGAGTAGGAGGAGGAGGATGAAGAGTAGATTTTATTTAGGTTTTTTTTTTTATGTGTTATTATTTGTTTTGTTTTATTGATTATTGTAAATGTGGAACATTTATGTGTTTAATTTGTGGATCTATTGAACTGGTGTATGTAATGGTAACTTGTATACTTTTACTTTTCGAGCGTTTCTATTTTACTATTTATGTCATTACTTTATCTTTTCTTAGCAAATCCTTTGATATACTATGTCTCATTTAATGTTTTAAAGCCTGTACTTTTTAAGTTAGCACTTGTAAAATATCAAGAGCCAAGTTTTATATTCAAAATCCTCTACATGTTAGTTTTATTCTTATGAATTTACTGTTTTCTTTCACCTCCAAGTTTTTGTACTACATGTTTTACTTATTATTTAAAAACTTAAGATTTGGGGAAAGGAAATTTTCTTTAAAAAGAAGTGAACTAAATTTTATTTGTCCTCAATTTACTATACTTTTAAAAATTAATTTAACATGACCATGGATATCAGAGTTTACTTTAAATAACTATATTTTTGTTTGTAAATATTATGGTAAATTTTAGCAAAAAATTTTAATAATGAAGGTCAATTCTAGAGTTAAGGTGTCTAGTATGTAAGAAAAAGGCTATATTTTTCTATTTAAAGTAAAGAAAATTGTATTTTTGAAGTATTAAGAATCTTAGAATTTCATGTAAGAAGAAAAGAATGAGACTTTATGAAAAACCTTCAAGGCTAGTATGAATTTATAAAGTGAAGGAAGGTAAGAAATATTGACTTTAAGAAGATGATAGTGAAGCTCAAAATTATTAAAGGATATCCAAATATAGTAATCCTCACATGAAAAGGAAAAGAAAAGAAAATAATGAAAAAGATCCTTAAAAAAAAGAAAATAAAAAGAAAAAAAAGAAAAATATGTGAGGAGAAGCTTGAGGAGTTGTCTAATTAAAAATTGGCTTCACTTGAATCAACTTGAGGAAAAAAGTTTTATTACATTTTCTAAACTTGTATCTGAGTATTAAAATCCTTACTAATAATTTTTTTATCAAATTATTTTTCATATGGATGTTCTAAGTGTCTTTGATATGACAAATACCATTCTTCTTGAAATGAATGGAAATTTAGAACTCTTAAACTTGATTACTAGATGTTCTTATACTTTTAGTTTTAACATAAGTTATTAAAAGTTTTTCTTAAACTATACTATTATATTTATTAAAATAAATTAAAGAAGTTTATATGTTAATCTTTATCATAAGTCAAGTTTTTATGTAGTAAAAGCGTCACTTGAGGTCAAATAACATTTAAGTTTGGGGGATTTTGATACACCAAAATAATATACTATTTTATATATACATTTTTTTTTGTATATTTTGGTGATATTACACTTTATAGAAGGGTATTTTCATGTTTTTGTTGCAGGTATATCAATTTTAGGCATTAAGAGCAAAAAGTAGCAGAAAGGAGGAAATTTGGAGCCAAAATGGTGATTTTCGTGATCCTGGCACCAGAGGCACCAGATTGGCGCCAGAGGCTCCATTTTCTTGAGAGTTGGAGCCAAAAACGCCAGAAACTGTCGTCAGAGGCTCCATTTTCTAGAGAGGTGGTGTTAGAGGCACCCGATGAGCGCCAGAATCCAAAAACAACGCAGACTTCATTTAGCGACGCCAGAGGCGCCAGAAGCACCAGAATCCTGCAGACTTCATTAGGATGGCACCAGAGGTACCAAAATAGCTCCAGAAGTGTCTGAGACGAATTAAGATAGAGTACGTCGGTTCGTAACTTTTTTTGAGTGGTTTTTGAAGGCTCCAAACATTTCAAACGTCCCATGGAATTTTTCAATGCATCTAGACACTTTGGAAGTCTCTCTAATGAAGATATATGTCTCGTGGATGAAAGGACTTATCTCTTGGTGCAAAAAGGTTTGACTTTCGAGGAAAAATTGGAGGGAATTTTGAATTTCTTTTGAGCCCTAATTAAAAAGGGAGAAGAAGAGAGCGCGAGGGGGACGCGTGGAGAGCAAGAGGTTTGAGCGTGAGGAGGCATGAGAGAGAGAAAGAGGTTTTGACGTATGAGAGAAGGGAGGATTTTCTTCTAGGGTTGTAAGAGGAGAGGGAAGGTGAAGGATTTCTTCTTCATTACACTTCTAAAAGAAAATTGAGCATGATTGTAAAGAGAGAAAGTTCTTAAAGGAAACTTATATGGATTTGCTTGGGAAGGAGTTTGAGATAAGTTATGTTCTTTCCTTTCACTGTTTTAAACTTTTTTTTTATATATAAAATTCAAATTTTGTCATATCCTTCTCATGAATTCTTAGTAGTCTTCTTTATCTTTATTTTATAATGAGAGATAGTTTTTTGAAGAATTAGTTTTGTTTTATAAGATTTTAAATGTCAATCAATTGTGATGATTTGAACTTTAATCTTCATTTACATTTTTATATGTCTAATTGAAAGGATAAAACCTTTTAAGAAACATATAATTTGAAAGGGCTATGTTTTCTACAAGGTATAAGTCACATTCAATTTCATGGGTGAGAATGTAATCCATGGGGTTGGATGTAAATAAATAGGTAAATATACTTTAAAGGGCACATAATTAGAGATTTTAAGATGACAAATTAAAATCCCCACTTTGGAACAGTTACTTAGAAACTAAAGCGAGATTGTTAGCCCTTAGACGAGGGAAAAGTGAGAGCTCTGGAGTGAGAGCCAGTATCCTTTCAACCTAACCATGGATCTAGGGACCAAACTCTAGATTAGTCAATGTTCTTTATGCACTTTTAGAGAGGAAAGAATAGGATTGCTCCTATTTGACACAATACAATTATATATATATGTATTTTAAAATTATTTTAATTTCTTCATATTCGATAAACTCATTGTAAAGGTGAAGGATGCTTTCTTAAATTTGAACTCTTTGTTTCAAAATTTTGTTTAGTCTTTATAGGTTTACTTTTGAAGTTTTTCAATTAGTTTGGTTAACTTAGTTCTTTAAACTACATTTCCTTTAGCACACATTAAATTTACTTTAGACTTGTCTTGCTTTCTTAAGTTTTGTAGTTTAAATATTGTGTTTGACGTAATAATTATAAGAGTTTCCAACTCCATGTGTGATCGATACTTAAAACTCCATTAGAGCCCTTTATTACTTAAGCTATACATATACTTGTGTTATTATTACAGATTTGGGAGCTTAGATATATAAAATTATTATTATTTAATTTATTTTTATTTGGGAATGAACTGCATATTTACAATTAGTAGCAGTTGGCCACCACAGTAAATTGGCCATGAGAGTAAATGATCAGGGAGATACATTTGTCCTGAAATCAATAAAATATCCTTCCAAAGGAGATGCACATTTTCGAATGATCATAATTAATTATTTGTGTAGTAGTCATTTCTACGAAAGTTATGAAGTTAAATCAGTAGAGCTTGAGTTGGATAATTATAAAGACACAGACTTTCAAGATGAATCACACTTATTGATTATTGAAGATTTAAAAGTTGTTATTGAGAGGTTTGAAATTCTAGATACGATAAAAAATAGTAAACCACTTTTTCTTTCTGTTGAGGAACCCCCTTGAAATTGAGAAGAAAGTGCTTTCCACAAACTTAAAGTATGTCATCTACATTAACAGTTATCATATCCTTAGATTTGACTCATTTACAAGTAGAAAAATTAATGAATATTAATAAGAATTATAAAAAATCTTTTGCATGGACCATAACAGATATATATGGGATTAGTCCCTCTATTTGTATGCATAAGATCCTGATAGAAGATGATTATAAACCAAGGGAAAATCCTCAAATGAGATTAAATTCAATTATTAAAGAAGATTTAAAAAAGGAAATATTAAAGTGGCTTGATGCAGGTATTATTTGTACTATATGAGACAGTGCTTGGGTTAGCCATATTCATTATGTTCCTAAAAAAGATGAGCTACACTAACTGTAAACTAACAAAATGAACTAGATCTAATGATATATGTCACTGGGAGGCGAGAATGTATAGATTAAAGAAAATTAAATTCTACCACCAGGAAAGACACTTTCCCTTGCTCTTTTTTGATCTGAAGTAGGATAGGCTAGGTGGCCATCCATATTTTTGCTTCCTTGATGAATATTATGGGTATCATCAAATACCTATAGCTCTTAAGCATCAATAAAAGATAATATTTACAAGGCCTTATGGTACTTTTAATTTTCAAAGAATGTCTTTTGGGTTATATACCATTTAAATGTAGTTCATTTGATTCTTGTTTAGACAATTTAACAAAGCTATTGAAATGCAGCAAAGAAACCAACTTGGTTCTCAATTTGGAGTAGTGTCAATTTGTGGTTTAGGTAGGAATCGTATTTGGACATAAAATATCTGCAAAGGGCATGGAAGTAGACCCAGCAAATTTTCAAGGCATTGAAAAACTATCTCCTCCAAGTACTATGAGGGGTGTTTGAAGTTTTTTTGGGATATGCTGGCTTCTATAGACAATATATATATAACTTTTCAAAAATCACCAAATCTTTATGCCATCTTTTGGAAAAGGATGTAATATTTAATTTTAAACATGAATGCTTAAATACTTTTAATATTATAAAAGATAAGTTTCACCTGATTGTAGGAAACCATTTAAGCTAATATGTGATGCTAGTGATTATGCTATTAGGGCAGTTTTACGACAAAAACTTGACAAAATGTTTAAGGTTTTATATTATGCCAGTAAAACTCTTAATGAACCTAAAATTAATTACACAACTACTAAGAAGGAGTTACTTTTTTTTGTACATGCTTTTGATAAATTTAGGTCATATTTGATTCAAACAAAATGTATAGTTCACATAGACCATTCTGGTATTAGATATCTTATGCAAAAAAGGATGTTAAACCAAGATTGTTTAGATGAGTCCTTTTGATGCAAGAATTTGATATCAAAGTAGTAGATAAGAACGGATTTGATAATCAAATAGTTAACCATTTATTAGGATTGGATTAGAGAGATTCATATACTTATGAAGGGGAAATTAATGAAAATTTCCTTGATGATAAACTCTATGCTATTACTGAATGACACATTACATGGTATGCCAACATAGTAAATTTTATTGTTAATAATGTTATTCATTATGGCATGACATACCATCAATATAAAAAATTCATTTACGATGCTAGAAATTACTTTTGTGATGACCCATATCTTTTCAAAAAATGTAAGGGTCAGGTAATAAGGTGATGTGTACCTTTAGAAGAAACCTAGAAAATTATTGAGAAATGTCATGATTTAGAATTTGGGCAAGATTTTTAGAGTTGATAGAACCTCCTATAAGATTTTACAATTTATATTTTATTGGTCTACTCTATTTAAGAAGTTGAATATATATATAAACATGTAATAAATGTCAAAGAGTAGCTAATATTTCTAAGTGAGATGAAATGCCACAAAATTCTACTTTGGATATTTAGATTTTTGATATTTGGGGTTTAGATTCTATGAGTCTCTTTGTACCAACCTTAGGAAATTTAGATATTTTGATGATTATGGATTATGTCTCAAAATGGATTAAAGCAATAGCCATTCCAAATTGTGATGCTCGAAGTGGAGCTAAATTCCTAAAAAAATATGTTTAGTAGATTTGGTATGCCTAGAGTGATCATTAGTGATGGGAAGCCACTTTAGGAATAGAAATATTGAGACATTAGTTACTAAGTATGGATTTAAGCACAAGATAACTACAACTTATCCTCCTCAAATGAGTGATTTAACAAAGGTATCTAATAAAGAAATCATAAGCATTTTAGAGAAAATTGTTAATCCTAGTAGGAAGGATTAGTTTATGAGATTATATGAAGCATTACGGCCTTACAGGATTGCTTATGAAACTTCTATATAAATGTCTCCATATAGGCTCATGTTTGGCAAAGCTTGTCACTTACTAATGGAATTAAAACATAAAGCTTTTTGTGTTGTTAAGGAATTTAATTAAAATATGAAAGAAGCTAGTAAGAAAAGATTACTACAGTTAAATAAACACAAATAAATTAGGCAAGAATCATATGAAAATGAAAAATTTTATAAAGAGAAAATGAAAAGGTAGCATGACCAAAAGATTCTTAGAAAAGATCTTCATCCTCGACAGGAAGTTTTACTACACAATACACAATTGAAATTATTTCCTAAAAAAATTAAGTCCAGGTGGTTGAAGCCATTTATTATTATTGAAGTGTATCTTTCTGGTGCAATAGGTATTAAAGATATTAAAAGTGGTAAGGTATTCAAAGTGAATGGAAAAAGACTTAAAGCTACCTTGGTGGTGAAATACCTTTAGTTGATGACATTAAACCAAGCGCTTCTTGGGAGGCAACCCGAGTTTATTTTAGTTTTTAACGTATTGTAATTGTTGTATGTGCAGTTTGCATTGTTAATGTTATGTTGAAGTTTAGAATTACGATTGGATTTCTTTGTTTTTGTGTTGTTTGAGAGAGATGATTCCTTAGTCTTCTTATTGTGACTAAACTTGTGTATGTTCTTTGGAGTAGTGGGATCAACTAAATTCTCTACATCTTAGTTCTCAATCAAACTTAAAGATCTACCAGAGATGTGTTGATTTTAGAAATAAGACATGTTTATATCAATTCTTTATCTCCTATTTTTGATCTATTTCTTCTATTTAGGGGGTTCAATAAACCAGCCATTTCAGGATTGTGTGGAGTACCTTTTCATTTGAACCATTAGTGGTGTATATCTTATAAGATAAGGATAAACCTAAGGTTAGAAACACATAAGCCAATATTACAGGAATAATCTTGTCCTAAGGATTTTCCTTACAAAAATTATCGATTAGAATTTAGCAGTCAAATAAGAGGGAATTTCATCGTAACTAAATAAGTGGAGAAGTGAAATGTGATGAGAATGAGGATGAGTGATTCCCCTTTATATTTAGTGTTTAGTTTATTGGTGTGATGATGGACTTTGTACTAGAGTTTCTTTATTTTCCCTGCTGCAGTGCTGTGGTATTTTCCTTTTGTTTTTCTAATGTACTAGATATAGTATTCTGTGTTGATGTGGTGTGGTTGGATTTTGAGATTAGCTTATTATTTTTCTAGAGTCATGTTAAACTTATATGTTGTAATATTTTAATTATATATGATGTACTTTAATTTTAATATCATTTAGCTTCAATTTATCTACTACAACACCTTAGTTCTTTCCTGTGTATACTTGTAAATGCTTGAGATAGACACAAGTAGTATCATGTATTTCTATGCTAATTTTTCTTCATTCTTATATTTGTACTCTACATTATTACATGTGTTAACAATTAAGTTTTGGGGGGTGGGGGGGAGGGGGAAGGGGGGAGGGGAGTTTGAAAAGCTTTAAATATTTATCCTTATCCTTAGTTACCTGCATTTCATTATTTACTTTTATAAAGAGTTACTTACTTGTTAACCCAGGTATCTTAAATATACACTTCATCGGAATTAAACCTCTATTCAAAATATAAGTTTCAAGTTTTACACATTTCCTTTGAAAAAATTAAAAGAAAAAGTTAGAGAGTGTGATAATTTCCACTTTAGAGGGTTTCAAAATTATTAAAGTTCTATCCAAATATAACAATCCTCCTTAAAGTAATGTTAAGGATTTAACAAAAAACATCCTATAATAAGAAAAAAAATGAGATTAAAAAGAAAGTTTAATGAGGAGAAAAACCTTGAGGAGAAGCCTAATCAAAAATTTCTTTCACTGTCTTCTTTTTAAAGTAGAAACATTCTAAAATTTATAAGATTAGATGTATTCAAAGTGAATGTGTAAGTTTTTTTTTTAATGGAGTGCTTAAGCTCTATCTTTATACTTCCTAAAATACGTAAGTTAGCAAGCATTTACTCCATTGTAAATTGAATAGAAAATCAGGTTTTCCTAGTTAGATGAAAGGTTTACTTATACTTTGAGGATATATCGGTTTGCTAGAATTAATATAAATTTACTTTATGCATTTTCTAAAGAAAAATTAAGGATAATTTTAATGAAGCTCATTCCCTCAAATTAATAAAATTTGTTTTAAAAAATCTAGTGTTACTTGAGGACAAGTAATTTCTAAGTTAGGGGAATTTTTATATGGCTTAAAGCATGCTTAATTTCCTTCCATTTTTGCACTTATTTATGGATGAAATTGCATTTTGAAGAGGTGTATTTTTGTGTTATTCTTGCAGGTACAAGAAGCAAGAGATCTGGAACAAAGTTGAGAAGAAATGGAGTGAAGTGGAGGTGAAAAGAAGCTAAAGGTAAGTTAGAAAACTTGTGTTTAGGCGTCAGCCTTTTGGTGACAAGGTGCATCCCCAAATGCCTTGGCACCATCCCTGTGGCACCTAGGTGCTAGAACCCAACTGACCAAGATAAAGAGCTTGGCACCTAAGCGCTAGCCTTGTGGTACCTTGGCACCAAAACTGCTTGGGACAGTTCCAACAGTTTTCTTGAAATGATTCAGGGAGTTTTGTACGACATATATTGGAGTATTTGGTGAGGATAAGAGAAGAGAAGAAGGGGAGAAGAAGGCCAAGTGCTGCAATAAACCTAAGGGAAATCCTTAGGAGTTCTTAGAGTGGTAACTTAAATTTTCTTTAATCATTGTATTAAGATATTGATGAGGATTAAGTTTTGTATTAGAGAGGAGATTCTCATCATTCGACAAGGATTGGGAGAACCTTTGGAGGGAAATTTACAACCTTTTTGTAAAGGAAAAAAAGTTAAGTATTGTGAACCTTTTGTATTGTACTTATCTATCATCACAATTCTAGTAGATTTTCTTTGTTTGAAAAAGGTTTGGTGGTTTTTTTTCCATGCATTGTGATTAGTTCTTCTTAACTTCTCTTGTGATGAGTAAGTAGGTTGTATAGGAATAGTAGAATGCTTATAGAGTTATTTTTACATATTTAATGTGATGAATTTTTTTCCATGCTTAATTTACTTTTTATTCTAGCTAAATGATTAGTTAAAAAATGTTATGATTCATAATGACTCAAGAGAGCCATGGAGGAACGATTAGAGTATTCGCATTAAACTTGTGGGTGAAGGAAAAGTAGTCCATAGGGCGACGCAAATAGATAGGGAAATAATCTTTGACGGGTCCAAAATGGGGGTTTAAGAAATTAAAAATAGTCCAAACAAATTTTTTATACACTTGGGAGAGGGTAAAGAAAAGAATTGCTTCTATTTGTTTCTACCCAACCTTTGCAATTTAAAGTATTTTGTTCCTGTGCACCATTTAGATCATTGCAAGAGAGGGTAGTTTTATATCTTGATTTTCATCTGTTTAATTATATTTAGTAGAATTTTTTAGATGTAAATTAGTAAGAATAGTGGTAATCATATATGACTAGTAATCACACAAAAATTGACTTTATTTCTTAGCTAAGAACTAAACCTAGTAAGCTAGAACTTTTCTTATGTTTAATTGCCTCGCTCCCTGTGAGATCAAAATTTTGGACTGATAAATTTGATATTACTTATAAGATAAGTATAGTTGAGTGAAACCTCAGTGTGCAAGTGCACCTAAATTGGGAGGGTATCATTCAAGCATTGATCAGTTCTTGTAGCAAATCAAGAAAAGAGGCCTTTGTCAGCTTAGGAGGGTGAGTTGGTTGCAAGGGAGAGGAGGTGCACATGAGTTTTCTGGTCTTTTTTTTTTTGTGTGAGAGAGGGAGTACTATGAGATTTTTAGTGGCTTGTAATAGATTTAGAGTAGGAATTGACAAATTTTATCCATAGATCCAGTTGCCCTTTCTCAATCCGTCTCTATGGTTGTAGGTAGGAGTAATGTGGATGGAGAAGAAATATGAGAGTTTCAATGATCTTTGTAAGTTGTTATTTTGACACTGTTGTACCAACTGGCTTTAATCCCTATTGCACCACAAAGGTTAGGTCATGAAAGTGATGGCTTTTCTTTGGAAAAGTTGGGAGAGTATAGGGGTAAATCAAGCACTTCCAGTCAGAGGTTTTTGCATCAAAGATGTCCTTGATGAGGAGAAAAACTACCAGCAAGGGACAAATGTGGTGATTGCTTCAGGCCTAAGATGGAGTGCAGTGTGTTAGGGGGCCATTGGTGGGATAGAGGGACACTAGTGAGGGTGAGGGTTTTGGGTGCAAGATGGTGGAGAGTATGGTGCGACCGCATGAGGGAGAGATGTTATGTCATTCTTTGGGCAAGGAAAAAGTGTTAAAAAAATTTTAATTTTGAATTTAGGTGCCTCAATTTTCATATTATTTATCTGTGAAAGAAAATCCAATAATATGAGTGCCCTCTCTAGGTAAATTTGACCTTTAGACACGCTCATGAAGAATGTTTTACGATCAAAAGTTGTCTGGACATTTTCATTGACCTCAAAAAAATTTTAGTTTGATTACATGATAAGTGGTTTTCATTTATGTTTTGAGTCAGGAGAAAATTATATTAAAAAATATGATCCAATGACACCAAAAATATATGTTAGACATGAAATACATTAAAAATGAAGCCAACTAATGATGCTTACTTAAGGGCGCGACAATAATAGGGAATACCCTAACTTCATGCCCGAAGCAATCAAGTTATGAGAAGCTATGTATGAATGTAGAACGGTCCCATATCACTCAAAAGGACATTCCATGCATGTGAAAAAAAAAATTGATGCCAGAAAAGGACTCGCAACAAGTGTATTGCACCAATAAGGTACAGTGCAATTGTTAGAAAAGGAGTTCAACATCTGCATGATTATATCAACAATGGCACACAAAGAAAAAATAGCTTTTGTCTAAATTTGCTTTGAAACAAGAGAATCAAAGGTAATATCTACATGAACAAATTCAAAACCAAAGAGAAATTTTTTTATGCCTACTTAACCGTATTCACAATGGAAAACTAGGAATGGTTAAGAGTCTGTCTAGCCCATGATTCAAAAATACAAAACAATAGCTACTTGACCATATTCTCAATAGTAAATACAAGGCTCAACGTCTACATGACCATATTAGCAATAGTGGACAAAGAACAATAGTGGGGATCTTCACTCTTCATCTGACTTTATTGCAACAATAGATGAAAGTTTTGACATACACCTGACGATATTCACAATAGTTAATGAAGAACAAACGATTGTCTAACCATATACAAAACATAAAAGGTAGGATATTGACTCTATCTGACCATATTTACAATGATAGAGGAAATGTTCAACATGCGCCTGACAATATTTGCAACAGCATTTGAACAACAAATACCAGTCAGTCTAACCCATATTCGCAATAATAGAATAATGGTAACTTCATACTTGATAACATTAGCAACCATAGATGAGAAGAATTGATTATTTTGTGTAATACAAACCTTCTATTATGCTCTTTTATATAGGACCAACTGCAAAGGCAAGGTTCCCATTAAGAGAAGCACCTAATGTTTAGCTAGGTGGCTATAGAGCCTGAAGTATCCTAACCAAACGTCAACTGAACAATGACTAGATGGTATGATAAATGGAGAAGGCTTGATCATATTGTGTGATTTGATTCTTTTATTATTTTATCATACAAAGAACTGAATAGAAAGTCTCAAATAGTTCTAATTGAGAAGCATCAGAGTCAAGTGGCTATAAAACCAGCGATGAATAAAATGAGATGCTCTCATTAAGGAACTAACTAGAAAGTCATATGGTTCAAAATACATAAAAATTAGGTGGTTATAAAGCCAAAGAAATCATGACATGAGATACTCTCATAACATAACTGACTAGAAAGTCCTATGGTTTGAGAGACATCAAAGTTAGGTGGCTATAATGCCAAAGATACTTTGAGTTAAGATGCTCTAATAAATGAACCAAATAAAAAAGTCATATGGTTTGAGTGACATCATAATTAGAAGAATATAATGTGAGGGATGTCATAAGACAAAATGCTCTTATAAAAAAAATTGACTAGAAAGTCATATAATTCAAGAAACATTAATAACATGTGGTTATAAAGCTAGAGACATCCTCAAACGATATTCTCTGTTATGAGAATAGACTAGAAATTCATATGATTTGAGAGACATGAAACTCAGGTGGCTCTAAATATAAATTCAATCTGAGACGAGATGCTCTCATTGACTAGAAAGTCATATGGTTTGAGAGACATTGTATGTTAGATGAACAAATAAATGAAGGCAATTCATTCTACATAGCATCATGGTATCTTCAGATGTGAAGATATCATAACTAGACATGGATTAATTAGGTAATTGAGGTTATCTAATTATTACAGCATGTCATTTGACAATTCAAAGAGAATTGGTTGAGTAGATAAAAAATATTAAAGGTGCGAGACAACCCAAGTGGTCCCAACATTATGGTGCTTTCGTAAGCATTAGTGGGGTAATTCTCGCTAGAAATTCCTTAAAATTATCAAGGTAGTCTTATCATAAAAATGTTAGGATTTGGTCGAAGACTGATGTATCCTAAGAAGACAAGAATGAGTTGAATGAGCAAAATTCTTTAACTGATATGATATACCTATGATAAGACAACAAAAGTTGGTTGAATCAATCAAAATATGAAAATAGTTAAATACATGAGATAGTATAACCATACAAAGATGCTCCCATGAGGATTGGCAAGAAAAATCTTGATGGATAAAGAATCATGAAGTGATTGGGTATCAAGATACTCCGATTAGACATAGACTAACCATGTAAGCAAAAATGTTATAGCTGATACAACATATTTTGACGGGCAATAAGAACTTACCTAGTTAATAATATCAAAGAGGTTAGATAGTTTAGGTTATCCAACCTATATAAAATAATTCTATCAAGCATATGGTAAGATGGCTCTTGTTGGAGAAGTATCAACTGATATTTCCATGAGAATTTCTTAAAGTAACTCTCACTGGGGAAAATAACAAGGTTTTAGTCAAACATCAAAATGTTTTGACTCAAAAACATGGATCTAATGGACAATTGAAGTGGTCTAAACTGACACGTCGTGTTGTCGTTAAGGTGATGGAAACCAACCTATTCTAAAAAAAATATCTAAGAGGATAGACAGACTAATCCAATCTTAAGGGTTCTTTAATAAGAAATAATGATATAACCCTCAGTGAGGGTTCTCCATAAACTAGCAAGTCAAACATTGTTGAGAATATTATCATGATTAAAATTAGATATCATAAATATTCTGAATAGAGGCATATTTCATTTAGAAAATCTTGGTGTTATAAACCTATATGACACGCCTTTTATGACAAAGCAATCAAAATTACCTGAGTCAGCTAGGATTTTAAGTGGTCAAATAGATGAAGCAATACAACCAGTGTAAGGTACCTTCATTGAGGTCCCAATAGAATGTCTCCTATTAGAGAAATCTCACTTGTACATGGATCGGTAAAATAAGCAAAATGCTAGATCCAATATGACATGTCCTTGACAAGGTAATTTAATATTAACCATCATTCAAAATATCAAGGTAGGTCAAACAAACTGGATGGACTAATCTATATGAGATATATTCATCATGGATCTAGAATGATGAATCTTGCTAGAGAAAGCATTAAATGCATATCTTTTAAGGACATTTAACATGTACATTAGTGGGCAAGATATCTACAACATCCAGTTAAAATAAGTGGGACACTAGTGTTTCCAACCCTATAAGAATCATGTAATAAAAGGCTTAATGAGAGAAGTACTTGGCATCTCTTACACTGATTATTGGTTGTATCACTTATAAGATGCGCCAAGAGAATTACTCCTTACCTGGATGGCAACCAAATGAATGTGTTCAAAAAAATCACACAAGGCCTCCCTTACATATAGTCATCATGAGCTGTATCAAATGATTCTTTAGTGAGTATAAAGTGATCATTATAAACAATCTGCAATGAAGGCAAGTCAACTTCCAAAAGCAAGGATAGCCTTGGACCTGAAGGTTATTGAATGAAGCACATATCAATTTGGAAGTAACTCGCAAAAAAAGACAAGTCAACTGTTGAAAGAAGGACTGTCTGGATCTAAAGGTCAACAAGTAAAGCATAAAACAAGAGGGCGATGACAACAAGAAAGCAAGTCAGCTTTAAAAGAGATGACCTCCTGAAGCTGAAGGTCAATGCATAAAGTGTAGATCAGTAGGGGATAACCCATAACGAAAGCTGGTCAACTTCTGAAAGAAGGACTGCATGAACCCGGTCAACATGTAAAGCATTGAGCAGGTGGGTTATAACCCACATTGAAGGCAGGTCAACTTATGAAGGAAGAATAGTCATGATCAAAAGGTCAACATGCACAGAGAAGACAATTCAACTTTTGAAGGAAGGCATGCCTCAAACCTAAAGGTCAATGAGCAAAGCATAGAGCAGATGGTTGGAAACCAACACAAAAGGCAAGTCAACTTTCAAAGGAAGGATTGTCTTGACTCAAAGGTTAATGCATATATCATAAAGCAGTCTACAGTACCCTACAGAAATTTGGTGTTGGTAACTCTCAGATGGGCTTCCCAATTCATCAGTAAATTTATCATAAAAAATAAAAAGTTTTAAAATATCAAGTTCAGGAGGATTTTCCTTAAGTACTATACTCCTTAGTCCATTCTCATTAAATCTTTTCTCTATATGCCTAAGCAGACCTCACCACTCTTTTCCATGTGTTAAGAAAATATTATTATTATTTTTCGATGTATTTAAATCAATTACTAAATCATCGACCATCTTAATATCACTTGAATAATCAAAAGAGTCCTTATATTGTCAGTTCTAATGTTTTGCTCAGTTAAAGCTTCTTCTCGAGAGAGTTGCCCAGTTTTTTTATAATTGAAGCCCATACACTTTTTATTTTTCTCAGAATTACTCTATCTAGTTGAGCCTTTTTTTTTTTATTAAAGAGTTATTTTGTTAAATGTCAACCCTCTTTGATTTCAGAGTTTCAAGATTTTTTTACTATACATCCTTAACATATTATAATTCATTTTAAGACTTTTTAGGTTTTAGTAAAAGGTTCTTTAAAGAGAAGAATTTATTCTTTAAGACTTAATTCAAATCCCTAGAAAAAGAAAATTTGCAGATCCTAAGAAGGTGCAGAAATGATCTAGTAAAATTCAACCTCAGGGTCTATGCTAGACTCTACCTTGAGATTTACCTGAGGAGAATCCAAAACAAAATAAATTGGGGGCATGAATCATTTTGAAGGGGCAAGGAGAGTATCGAGGATGATAACCCCGGATTTCCCTTTATCAAACTATGAAAAGGTGAGTATCAATGAGGATATACCCTAAATCTCCCCTCACCAAAATATGAAAAGGTGAGTATCAAGGGATAAACCACAAATCTCCCCTCATCAACATAAGGAATATTCATTCTATCTCTACTGTGAAAGAAGAATGGTAGGAAAAAGCTTATTACTTTTATTTTTTTACTAAAGGAATTACAATAGATGTGAGTGGAGCCACTACTTGATTTTCCAAATGAGGACCCGAATTAACAACTGGTGCAATAGCATCAAGCTCCACATCCAGGGTTTGAGGCAACACATTAGCTAGCTCAAGGGCCTACAACACACAAGGTAAATAGCCTGATATTAAAGTGAATTATCAGGTGAACCCTAATCTTCTACTTAAAGGAGCTAAAGGGTATGTAAAATAGAGCAGTTCTTGTGTCACCTTCTTGGATGTCTAAGCAATCAAAGTAAGAAACTTTTCCTCATAAAAAGGACCCTTTCCAAGATCTTCCTAGTCAGGTGATTGATGGTGGAGTGATCAAACTGGACAGTGGGATTAGAATGATCAACACCCTAAGGACAAAAAGATCTCCTAGCAATTTTGACCAAGACATGGTTCAGATGGCCGAAAAGCATCAAAAATGATTCTCAGGCTTAGGAATAATAATCTCATCCTAGAATAAAACTAACACAACTGTAGAGATATGTTGCAGATCCTTCTACTATGATTGAAGCACCCTATTCCTAATTTTTTTAGCCCTCTTGGCTAATATGGGGGTAGGAAAATCATTAAAAGCATCCAGAATTGGAGCCATTAGGATAACAATCAAACCGGTAATAATATCTCTAGAGCTACTAGATGATCTACTTGCCATTGAGATAGAAATCCTCAAGAATATGAATGGGTCCTCTCAATAGCATGGAGAAAATAAAAGCATTTTGTGGTGCATTTCCAGCACACATTTGCTTCTTCCTCGCAAAAGAAGGCATGCAAACACTAGATTCCTTTCTAAGGAAGGATAACAATCAGACCCTGGTCCCATCTCAAGGATACAAGAATTCAAAGAGGTGTTGGTGGGGATTTTTTTTTACCACCATACATCTCAAAAGATTCCTTTCTAAATGATCGAATAGAGTGTTCAAAGAATACCTACTTCGTTGAAAGATAAATACATTACCATAGAATGGATTCATTGATAAGAGAAATCTTTTGGGTCTATGGAACCAGGATTCTTCCCTTACCTTATGGGTGTAAGAAATGGTTTATTTTAATTTTGTGGTCTCATTCCTACAAGGGCAAGCCCTTGTAGTTAATTACTTCTTTAGAACTGTAAGCATAAGTAAAGCCTCTCAATTAATATGACAAGTCAAATTGCCAAAGATTAAGCCTTCATAATTGGAGAATCAAACTTAGAAGAGTAAAGCTTCAAGGGGTGAGACTTATAATTTGATGACGACATGTCATGAGAAAGGCCCAAGATATAGGGATTCAGCCGCCAAATTGAGGGATCTTTACACAAATTAATTACTAAATAGTCTAAAAAAGGGATGATAATGATTTTGAACTGAATTTGATTCGAAACGAATTTGAGCTAGATATAAATTGAATTTTAAAGTGAATTTGAGGATAAATGATGATTCAAATTTGAATTATGAAAGTAATTGAAAACCATATTCTAAGGATAGAGTTAGATAAGAAATGATTTCTAGATGGAAAATGAAACCATAAACTTTAAAAAGAATTCTATAAGTAGACTCTAGGAATAACGTCCCTAATTAATATGCTTATTGTTTTTTGCCACTCCGGGAACATTGGTATCCATCGACTATGACTAACCTCTTAACCAAGAATCCTTCATAGACTCAAAAAAGACTGAAAGACCTTTGTTAGTAACCATGCGTTACTTCATTCTAAGGTATTCCCTCTAGTCTCAGGGGGGGTAGGTTTATTGTTCTGCATGTCCTACTCCATAGCACTAATTAGGTACCTAAACTAACTCAGGCATCTATACTCAAACTAACCTAAGGTAAGTGTGTGTCACTTGGTTTGGTGTCAAATTTAGCTAACCTAAAGTTCATGTTGGCTCTACCAAGTTTCTATTCTTTTTATTTTCTATAGAGTGTTTATTTGAAGTTTAATATTTGCATTATTGTCATGTTTAATTCCTAGGTTTTATCAGTCATGTTGAGAAATTAGATCTTTTTAAATTTTGTGTTGTTTTTTTATTTGAGATTTGATTTCTTTTTAAGGTTTGTGGAGAAAAGTGAGAAGTTCACATCTTTAATCTTTTTGCTATGTATATTTTTTGTTGTTATTATTTTTAAACATGAATTAACTCATGGGAAAACATGAAATAACATTTAAACATAAGATAGCATGTGGAACATGAAATAATATGTGAAACATGAAATAATTTATAAAATAACATGTATTTTAGCCTTGGAATAGACTTAGGTTAAGGTTGGGCTAAGGTAAGCTGATTTTCCAATTTAGGTTAGCTCAACATTAAGCAAATGTATGATATGAGTTTGCTAATTTGGGTCTGAGTTGTACTTAAGCTACCTCAAATTAAGTTGGATTTGTTTTAGATTGACACATGTTAAGTTGGGGTTGACTTGGTTGAGATGGATTAAGCTAGGTTAACCAAGATTAACTAAGGTTTGACTTGGGTTTGACTCATGTTAAGCTCAATTGAATCAGGTTGGGTTTAAGTTGTTATAGTTTAATACGGGTTAAGTTCGGTCGACCCAGGCTAACATAGGTTTGATTTGGGTTTGCCCTAAGTTAAGCTGGGTTGACCTGTCCGAGTTAAGTTGGGTTGACCCTAGTTTTGATTTGGGTTTGACCTAGGTTAGGTTTGGATTGATTTAGTTTGACCCGGGTTAAACTGGGTTGACCTAGATTGGGTTATACTCTTACCCAAGTTACGGTGGGTTGACCTGAATTAGCTTATGTTCAATTTAGATTTGACCCAGCTTAAGTTTGGTTAGCCTGGGTTGGCTTGTTTTGAATTAGGTTTGACCTAGGTTAAGCTGGGTTAGCCCGATTCGACTTAGGTTGAATTTAATTCGACCTGAGTTAAGCAAGGTTAGCCTATATCGGCTTAGGTTAAATTAGTATTTACCCGTGTTAAACTAGTTTAGCCCAAGTTGGTTTAGGATTAATTAAATTTGACTTGCATTAAGTTGGGTTAGCCTGAGTTGCCTTATGTTGTGTTTTGTTTAGGTCAAAATATGGTCATGCCTAGATTAATTTAGGTTTGGTCTCATTTGAGTCAAACCTAGGTTAGGTTGGGACTAAGGGCAAGCCTAAGTTGGGTCAGATATGGGTTAGGTTTGGATTTTGGTTAGGTTTGATTTGGATCAAACCTTGGTTAGGTCTGGATTAAGGTTAATCTTGATTTGGGTAAGACCTGATTTAAGTTTAGGATAAGACTTGAGCTAGACCAAAGCTAAGTTAGTTCTAGTGTTTGGGTTTGAGCTAGACCTGAGTTTATTTAGGTCTGGTGTTTTATTAGGTTTAGCTAGAGAGTCTGGGTTAGACCTGGGTTAAACTAGGTCTAGTAATTTGGTTTGGCTAAGTTTAGGTTAGTTTCAGGCTAAGGATTGGGCTAGAACTGAGTAGGGTCAGGTCTAGGGTTTAAGTTAGGTTTAGGTTAGGATTTGGGCTAGGTACAGGTTTTAGGTTAAGTTTAGGTTAGGGTTTCAGCTAGACCTAGGTTGGGTCAGGTCTTAGGCTTTGGCTAAGGTTTGAGTTTGACTACGTGAGTTGGGTTTAGGTTGGCTTCGGGTTGACCTAAGTCAAACCCAAACCCATTTCTATTCCAAGCTTATTGGGTTAATTAACCTAGCAAAAAAACTAAGTTAGAATTTAGTAAAAAAATAAATGTTTAATTAAGAAAAAAAACTAAGTGTGAGAATTTATGGAGAACGAGGCTTGATCGGAGGAGGAGGAGGCTTGCAGGAGAATTGCATCCCTTCTTCTTCCTCTACTCGTTGTAAATGCCAGAGAGTTTGAGTGTTCGAAAGTTCGATAATTTCGCATGTTACAGTTTTATAAGCACTGAAGATGTTGGTTGAGCACTGTAGAGCAGTCCAATTGGGTTGCGAGTTGGCAATGAAGTCCCATTAGGCGATTAGTGAGCCACAGATTGCCGGCAGCAAAATAGTGACATGATTTGTGGCCATATCAATGAACGAAGGACACAGATCATTAACATAAGAAAGCATTTAACTTAGGGGTGACCACGCTGAGGAACCTCTCTTGTCTAGTCCATTCCTGACCACACCAAAAAGGCAAGCTACGTTTTTTACCAATTTTGTTATCCCAGAACAAGGGGTGATATCCATGCAAGTCCTATGTGACAAAATATGGGGTCAACAAATGGACCCCCAATATATGTTGTGGATTGTTTTGAGTACACCACACACAATTGTGTTGACCAACGCAACCAACGAAGTTTTAAGGTTGTTTAGTTTAATTTAGATATGTTGAAGATTTGGAGTTTGAGTTTTATGAATTGTAGTTCTTGGGAATT
The DNA here is from genome assembly GCA_003013225.1 of Phalaenopsis aphrodite. Taxonomy (NCBI): domain Eukaryota; kingdom Viridiplantae; phylum Streptophyta; class Magnoliopsida; order Asparagales; family Orchidaceae; genus Phalaenopsis; species Phalaenopsis aphrodite. The sequence continues at coordinate 1,073,940 of NEWO01000185.1, read as the reverse complement.
GTTGGAAATTTCAACCATTAGGGTGGACAACTGATGTGGTTTTAAATCTAACAAAAGTGGTGAGCAGATAGGCTAGATTAAGAAGAGCAGTGTGGGAGCATATCATTCATCCTAATAACTTGTTCGAGGAGTTTAGAAAGTGTCTATAACAGGAAGGAAAGCATGGGGACTAACATCCAACGTGGAAGATAAATAGAATGTCTAGATCAAAAGGACAACACTAGGGTATATCATTCATTTTTTTAACTAGACAGAGAATATGATTTTCTTATATTAGGAAGGAAAGCACAGGAACGAACATCCAACCTAGAAGAAAGATAGAATGAATGAATCAGAAAGGATGGAGCTGAAGCATATAATTCATTCTAATAATGAGTCAGAGAATATGATATGTTTATACTAGGAAGGAAAGTGCAGGGATAAAAATCCAACCTATAAGATAGACATAATGACTAGATCAGAAAGAGAAACACTGGAATAAATCATTCATTCTAATAACAACTTAAAGTATAAAATTTGCCCAAATTAGGAAAGAAAGTGCAGAGACTAACATTCAACCTAAGAGATAGATAGAATTACTAGATCAGAAAGGATAGCTTTAAAGCATTTCATTCATTTTGATAACTTGTCAAAGAACAAGGTTTGGATTATTTGACTTCATTTTGCTGAGGACTTTGATTTAAGGAGTTGTGATGTGAATTTATGTTGTTATTGGACACATTAGGAAAGAGGATACAAACATTTATTCTCAACCTAAGAGGTGCACATGGATGACTTGACCAGGATAAATAATATGGGGATCTAAACTGAAGGTAAGTCAGGTGGTTAGTTTAAGGTAGACAACTCAGAGACTAATACCCACCTTAAGCTCTGACCTCATTTTCTTAGAAGTTGATCATTAGGCATTGGGCTTCTAAAGTTCCTTATGTGGTATATAATGATTATACTAGAGAGCTGCAGATATTCACCAAGTTTTATTGAGTCAAGACATTGACTTATCAAGTCATATACGGGTATTGAGGTCAACGAACTGTGAACTAGGAAAACTTGTGTGTTGTTTTGATTTGATTAGATTTAATTTAATTTGATGTGATTTTATTTTATTAGGTTGATTTATTGCTTTATGGGTCCAATGAATAAAGACTAAGAAAGGTTGCTTATTTTAAACTTCGTTTAAATTAATTAAGGCATTGATTTACCTTAACCAAAAATACGGTTGACAATGAACCAAGTTGCTTAGTATAGGGGCTACATCAGAGCTTAGTCCTGATAATGGAGAGCCAATGCCTGCCTATTCCTCTATTCCACACTATATAGACTTAGCAATCCTAACTCGATAGTGTGCAATGGCTATACAAGGAACCATGTTCAATTTACCAACTTGGAGAAGGAAAAGTGTACTATGTAAGAATTCAATAGACTATACGATTTAAAAAGGTGCACATTAACTAATCTGATATTTACAAGTATAAAGTGTTGAATTGATTGAGCGTGAACATCCATCGACTTCTGCTAGCCCTACCTACTATAGTGAGTTAGTCCACTATAACTTTAATTACGGTGTTTTGAGATAGAGTTAGACAATGAATGACTCTTAGTAGTGGTTACATAGACATAACCCTCTCTTAGTTTTACTCAGTCAAGGTGTCAACTTTGTTTGGGTTGGATGTAGACCAACCAAAACTAGTAGGATCTGAAGGAAGAAACAAAATGCCACATTGGTGTACAATAGTCTAAATTAAGAGAAAGCTTATTTGGAGATTTAGTTTAACTCAGAATTATCAACTTAAAATATTAATTCATGAGGCCAACCTTGACTGGCCAGGAACTAATCAACCTGATCACATTTTGTTTGTGTCATGTAGGATGTACGCCAACTCCTAATGGAAGAAAGGCACATATTTGAAGAGTTTTAATAGGATTAAACTAAGATTGACAAAACTTTTTAGGTGTAAACTGAGTATATTGAATGAAATTAATACATTCTTCAACCTAAATTTACTAACTCAATGGATTGACGATTGCAGGGAGGTCAATCAACCTAATCACAACGTGTTGATTCTATGATTTTTAGCTTGTGTTGTTTGTATGAATTTGTTGTGTTTTTTGTTGAGATTAGAAAGTTTACATTACATGCATTAAAGGAAGCATTTTAAGTGTCATCAAAGCTTTTTTTGCTATTATTATTGAGGGTTCAGGGAGGAAGTCCTTATCCCTTTAGTTGGTATTGCTTTCTTTGTTCGGTAGAACGTATTTTTAGTATTAAGGTTTTGTGGTGGAAGTCCTTATTCCTTTAGTTGGTTTTCCTCTCATTGTTGGGTATACTTGGTTATTTCTTCCTAGGTATTTTTTTTTCAGTGAGCTCAACAACAATAACAACAAACATTTATCCCATTAAGTGAGGTCGGCTACATAAATCCTTTTTCTCCATTGCATCCTAGTGAATGTCATATTTTCATTTAATTTTAATATGTTAAGATCACTTTTTATATAGTAAGCTTAATTCTTTCTAGGTCTACCATTGCCTTTCTTAACATAAATTAAATCTAAAACATCTTCTACCCTAACCAGATCATCAGAAGGTCGACGTTTAATGTGACCAAACCATCAAAGATGACTCTCTCCAATTTTGTTTGCCACCAGAGCCACACCAGCCCTATCATCGATGTATTCATTTTGCATTTTGTCTCTAAGTGTAAAGCCACTCATTCACCGAAATTTTCTCATCTCGGCACCCTTAACTTAGTGTTATGCTTCTTTTTTAATGGCTAACATTTAATGTTATAGAGCATTACAAGTCTCACCACCATCTTATAAAATTTTCCTTTCAGTCTAAGTGGTACTTTTCTATCACACAATAGGTCTGAAGCATTCCTCCACTTAAACCAACCAACTTGAATTCTACTAATAACATCGTCATCTATATCACCATCACTTTGAACAATAGATCCAAGATATCAAAAGCATTCACTATTTTTAATAATTTGATCACCCATAGTTACAACTTTGTCACTAAAGCTACTATTACTAAAATTAAAATTCCATGTATTCAGTTTATTTCTGCTCAAATGAAGGCTTTTAGACTCAAGTTTTACCTAAGTTTTCGCTCTAGCCCTATCCATGAGATCATTAGAAAAAATAATAAAATAAGGTACATCCTATTGTAAATGTCTAGTAAGAGCATCCATAACTAAGGCAAAAAAGATATGGGCTTGAAGCAGATCCCTAATGTAATCTAATTAAAATAGGAAAATACTTCATCGATCCTCATTTTGTTTGAACACAATTAACAATTCTAATATTCATATCCTTAATGACTTGAATATAATTCATATCAACACCTTTTCTCTCAAGAACTCTCCAAAAGATGTCCCTTGGAACCTTATCGTATTCTTTTTCTAAATCAATAAAAATCATATGTAGATCCTCCTTATTCTTGCTTAACTTCTCCATAAAAAAACTTAATAAATGTATAATTTCCATAGTAGACTTGTCTGATATAAATTCAAATTGATTATGACAAATCTTTGTAAAACGCCTTAACTTATGTTCAGTTATCTTTTCCCATAATTTTAAAGTATGACACAACAACTTAATTCCTCTATAATTTGCACAATCTTGTGCATCCTCTTTATTCTTAAAAATGGGGACCAAAGCACTCTTCTTCCACTCTTGAGGCATCTTTGTAGTTTTTAAATAATATTAAGAATTTAGTAAGTCAAGAAACTCTCATATTCCACACTTCCATTAGAATATCATCAGGTCCTACAAACCTTCCACCCTTTGTTGCCTTTAAAGCCTCTTCAACTTCTTTTTTACAAATACAATGATAAAAATAAATATTTTATTATTATTAACGACATTAAGATCACTAGGTCAATCGTATTTTTAGAAACATCATCAAGAATTTTATCAAAATAACTCACCTACCTATGTTGAATATCTTTTTTCTAAGAAAAGCTCTTTTTAATTTTAATCTTTAAGACGCTATTTGAGCTGAATCTTTACTTATCGTTTCTCTTAGTTTAACTATTTTATTAATATACTTTTCACCATCTTTAATATTTTATCTATTATAAATATCACTAAAAGTAGACTTTTTAACTTAGTAGGTTGTTCTCTTAGACTCCCAAAGGGTAATTTTATATTTTTCCTAGTTCTCTAAGCTTTTAGGTTTAAACAAATTTTTATAACATAACTTCTTATATTTTTTTCTTTTCTTTTACATTACTATTCCACCACCAATTATTTTTTACTTATATAAACTTTTTCATTTGATTCTCCAAGTACAGCTTTTGCCTCTTGTTTAATAGTGTTTATTTTTTTATCTTACCTAGAATTTGCTTCTTCATGAACATCTCAAATCTTGAAATCTTGAAATTTACTAATAAAAATAATTTTATTTGTATCTTTTAGGTGCCCCCATCTAATTCTACAATAATGATTTCTAGCATTCCTTGTTTTACAACTCTTTCTCATAAACTCTAGAACTATAATCGATGTTGAGTACTTAAATCCTCACTTAGAATGACCTTACAATCTTTACATTCTTGACGATCTTTTTTTTCTCATTAGAAAATAATAAATTTGTGCTTTATTAGATTCATTCATAAAAGTAATCATAGGCCCACCTTTTTTCTTGAATAAAATATTAGCAATAAAAATATCATATGCTAAAACAAATTCTATTATGGCTCTATTTTTTTCATTAATCACTCCAAAACTCTAAACACCATGGTTATTTCTAAAATCCTCTACCACTTTACCGACATGTCCATTTAAATCTCCTCCAATAAAAATTCTTTCTTCAAGAGATATTATTTGTATTAAGTCTTCTTGGTCATTCCAGAATTTATCTTTAGAAATTATATCTAAACCTACTCAAGGAGCATAAGCACTTAAAATATTAAAAATATTAGTATCAACAAAAATCTTAAGGGCTATAATTCTATATCCAATTGTATTAATTTTTACAATATTATCCTTCAAATCTTATTTAGAATTACACCTACATCATTTCTAGTGTGACTCTTACTTGAATACCAAAGTTTAAAACCTAAGTTATCAATCTCCTCGGCATTTTCTCTGACCCATTTAGATTAATGAATACATAAGATATTTATCTTTCTATGAATCATAAGATTAACTAATACCATTAATTTACCTGTGAAAGTACATATATTTCAATATTCTAATATAATATTAGTTTCAAAGGTTAACTTCTTCACCCTCATCCCTCTATAATGTGGGAACCCTTACATATTTAACACTACATCCAAGCGTCTATGTAACAGCCCTTGCAAACTTTTCACTATATTTAGACCATACAGTACACAACTTTCAGGGGACACCATAGCCTCATTTTATGATTTGTCCACAAATTTTGCGCTGGTTATCCACTACCTAACACAACCTTCCAATTTTCACTTCCGGGACTTGGGATACAACGATGGCAGTGTTTAAATATGAATGACAGTATTTAAATGGTGTCACATGATAATGATGGTGATAATTTTGATGTGATGTTAAAGATTTGAGCATCAAACAAGTAGATGTTAGATATATAAATACATAAAAATTGTGTGGCATAGACCTAAATGCCCCTATATAGTATCTACTAAGCATTTATTCGTATGTTCAATTCATAGCTGAAGCCAAATCACCCCCGGATGAGCACGCAAATGGGACAATGCCATGTGCCATAATTCAGCTGGTGGTCCTAAAACTCCCATTTAAAACTGTGGCTTGCCGTTGGGTAGACTTTAATGTCAAGAGAATCTCGTTCAGATTTTCTTCTTTATTGAACATTGGAATATTTTAATATAATAAAGAGAGCTTAGGGATCTCTGCCTTTTTATGTATTACTGTTCTTATTTTGATTTTTTTTTTTATTTCTTTTTTATATTACACCAAAAGTAAATCATTCCATGTAAACATGTTCAGAATAGATGGGAGGTGTCGTTTGCAAATAAAATATAATTAAAATTCTAAATGATAATATATTGCTCTGAAGAACATTCACATCAGAAATTATTTCGTACGGACACCACATGTAGAGATATATGCGGTGTCTGATTTTCATAATTGATCATCGCAATCAAAATTTAAAAAAATTTGAAAGTGGGTCCCATTAAAATACATTTTTGCGATAAACAATGTTGAAGATTAGACACCGCCTATATCTCTACATGTGGTATCCGTATGTAATAATTTTCCACATTCACATATTGTTCTAGAATTCAGATACACTTACATATAAATAATAATGAAACTCTTAAAATAATATCACAATAATAATAGTCCTCAAAATTCTCTAAACGATCTCTCCATCAAGGAAGAATATTGTAAGAAAAAAAAAAAAGACATTTACATACATACCACCCAATTCCTATGAATTTACACATATAAGGTCTAAAATTCACTTTTATATTTATATCATCAAAATCATTCATATCACATCAAAAATACATGTCCATTTTTGAAAAGTGAAATACATATTTATCATATATAGATAAGGTGATATATATGTAAAAAATAAAATGGAAGTTGTTGGGAAATTAGGCGAAGAAAAACAAGAATCGACATAAATTCAGAAGAAAATACAGAGATTTAACAAGGTTCGGCAAAGATGCATACGTCCTCGGGAGCAGTGCGGCGGTTTTCTTTCAACTTCAGAAAAAGGTTTCAGAATACAGAATAGAATAACCTAGGGTTACAAACAGGCCTATACATAACACTAGAAAAAACTCTGGAGTACAATATGTAATTCCCAAATTACCCATGTACCGTACCGCGAGGCGTTGTTCCCGCACCCCCAACCCACGTAACAAAACTTCCACGATTTGATAGATTCTTCCGTTCCGCTTCGTTCCAGCATCTGTTCCTTATATAATATATGAGCCATAACAGAAGTATTATACATGTAAATAGATATAAATTAAATGTCGTGTATATAAATCTTTTAAAAAAATCTTATTAAAATGCATGAAACTAAGCGAACAGTATGTGTTCTAAAATCTCCCGTCTGAAGCACGGCTTCTCTGCAGATCTATCTCTTAGATCGTGACCAGCAAGCACGCAAAAATAGAAAAAATATGAAGTCATAGGAAAAACGAGCCAAGAGATCCCTAAACGTGCCTTGGCAAACGCAGGCCATTATTTGCTTTGCATTTTGGGATTCATATAACGTAAGCCAAAATATGAGGTTTATATATATATATATATATATATATATATATATATATATTAAAATTTAGTACAACTTATTGTAGAGTCATCAAGTGATATAAAACTTAGCATAAAATGTTTGGAAATAAATCACAATGCTTATATTTTTTTAAATGATTATTTAATTTATATTTCAAGTCTATACCCACTTTATAGTTTGAAATTTGACCTTTTATCTTAATGTCATAAAAATTTATATTATTTATTGTAACCATTTAAATTATTAAATGACAATTATTAATAAAACTAAACAAGGCAAGTCCAAAATAGGTTTATATGTTAATAATAATAAAGAAGAAACTAGAGAGAGGTAGGAGGTAAAATAACAAGCTAATCATATTTTCTTTCTCAATGTGAATCATAAAAAAAAACATCTAATTTTAAATACGATTTAATAGCCCCTTACGCAACATGCGCATGAAGGCAAAGTGAAGACGTTAGAGTAATCTTGCTAAGAATCATACCCAAATCGAATAAATAAAGTTGCAAATTCTAAAAAAGCTTGATCATTATGAGGCTCAACTGAATCAAGCAAAGAACCTACTGCCACCATTGAATGAAAATACAATAGGATTAGAAAGTATAAACATAGAATCACTTGGATGTACGGCATCAACTGAGATGAGGAAAAGAGAGAATAATATATACTTTGGTTAGGTCATCAAGGACTGGGAATCAAACCATTCGGAAGACCTAAGATACTCTTATGCCACATTTAAGACCATTGTACCATACGAAACAAAATTAACATCAACTGCTTAGAACTTGTCTTAGAAACTTTTAGAACATTCTTGAACTCACCCTTGAGTTAGTTCTATTTGGTTGACCAAGCTTGTCCAAGTTAACCCATAAAGACCTCAAGAGACCAGCACTCAAATCAAACTTCTTTGTTCACGCATTTAATTTATATTGAATTTAACTAGTTTATAATTCATTGAGAATAATACATGAGTAGGATTCAAACCACGGGCTAAAATGCCTTGACCTAATATGATAAATTATCCTTGAGCCCCTTTTAAATTTAAACAAAATCAATCAAATTAAACAATTCAAACATTACTAAAATAATGATTTATTTTTTATACACAAATCATAATTCAAATCAATTTAAATGACCACGTAGTGTACTTAATTCAAGCATGCCCCATTAAATGGATGTTAGTTCAAACTGACCTAACACTTTCTATAATTTAGTAGAATTTAAAGTGTACTTAATTCTCCTTCCCCTTCATCATCATCATCATCTTCTTCGTCTTCTTCTTATGCTTCTTCTCCTTCTTCTCCTTCTTCTCCTTCTTCTCCTTCTTCTTCTCCTTCTGCTTCTTCTACTTCTTCTTAAAAATAGGAACCAAAATACTCTTCTTTCACTCCTCAGGCATTTTCTTAGTTCTTAAAATAATATTAAAAATTTTAGTAAGCTAAGAAACTCCTAAATATGATATATAGTTTCATTCTTCAATTGGGATATCATAAGATTCTACAGACTTTCCAGCCTTAGTTTTTTTTAAAGCCTCATCAACTTCTTTTTTACAAATGTGATGGTAAATAAGAAACATTTTATTTTTATTAATGATATTAAGATCACTAAGGGCAATCATATTTTCAAAAACTTCATTGAAAAGTTTATCAAAATAACACACTTACCGATGTTGAATGTCTTTTTCTATGAAAGCACTTTTTGATTTTTATCTTTAATACACTTTACTTGAGTTAAATCTTTACTTTTATTTTCTCTTTATTTGGTTAGTTTGTACATATATTTTTCAACCACTTTAGTATCTGACCAATTATAAATATCACTAAAAGTAGAATTTTTAGCATCACAAATTGTTATCTTAAACTTCCTACAAGTCATTTTATATATTTTGCAGTTCTCTAAGTTTTTGCATTTACATCAATTTTTATAACAAAATTTTCTACATTTTATTTTTTCTTGAACATTATTACTCCACCACAAACTATTTTTATCTATTGATACTTTTTCTTTTGATTCTTACATTTTTTCACTTTTTTTAATATTGTTTGTTACTTTATCCCGCATAGAATTTGCTTCTTCAAGACCATCCCAAATCTTGAAATCTTGAATTTTATTAAAAAGTAATTTTATTTGTGACTTTTTGGTGTTCCCATCTAATTCTATGGCAATAATTTCTAGTATTATTTTATCTTACAACTCTTCATCTTAAAATCTAGAACTAATAATCGATGTTGAATACTTAATTTCTCACTTGGGTTGACTTTACAATCTTTCATTCTTGGTGATCTCTTCCTCTCATAAGAAAAATCAATTTTTATTTTGTTATATCCATCCTTATAACGAATAATATGCCCATCTCTATTATTGAATAAAGTATTGGAAATAATAAAATCATGTGCTAAAGCAAATCTAATGTGGTAGCCACAATGAATATTTCTAATATCTTATACCATTCTACCGACATGTCTATTCAAATCTCCTCCAATAAAAATTCTTTCTTCAATATGCATCATTTTATTAAGTCTTCTAGGTCATTCGAGAATTAAAATCAAGCTTGAAATCTTTTTTCAAAATGAAAGTTAAATAAAGTAAATTTAAGCTCAAAACACTAAAATGAATGAACTAAAACTGATTAATTATTTCTTAAAAATTCACCAAAATTTTTTCTCTTCTATGGTGGGTCCCACACTTTGGCTTCAAATATCCTAAATTAGGGCCACCTTAACCAAAACCAAATTTCTCAGTGTATTCTTCTCTTTTTTCTGAGCTAAATGAAAAAGGGTCAAATTTTTTCCCATAACCACCTTTAAATTTTTAATTAACATATTTTGAGATAGAGTCAACCTTAATTGAAATTAATTTATCCATTACATTCCATATGTTTTTCTCTTTTAAATGAGCTAAAGTTGTTCTTTTAGCCCTAACCACCATAACCACCGAAAATTTGAATTTCCCTCTCCCTTTTACTTGAGTTTTGGAGGGATTTCCCTCCTTTTCATCCTTAACCATTCCCTCCAAAATTCTCCCCCTTAATCTCGCTTGGAAAAAACTATCAAGAGGAATATACAATCTTTCTTTAGTCATTCCACCTCTCTCCTCTCTCCTTCTTTCTGCTTACACCAAAATTTCCTTCTCTCCTCCCCTTCTTCTTCTTCTTCTTTCATTGTTGGCCAAAACCCTAAATAAGATTTATCCTCACTCCATCCAAGTAAGCAAGAACAAAGGATTACTCTTCATCTCTTCATCTAATTAAGCATGGTGAACCTCTTCACCTCTCTCCTTATCTCTTCTTTTATGTTTACTTTTTTGTTTCTTGTTGTTTGGTTTATACTTGTCCCATCACCCATATCTCTCTCTTCCTCTTTCTCCAGATGCTAAAAACAACAAAACTTAAAACTCTCTCTCCATCTTTCATCTTAGACGGAAAACCCCACCATCAAAACCACTCTTTCACCCTTTTTTCCCTAGGCCAAAACCTCACAATCCAAATATCTCCATCTTTCTTAAGTTTCCCCATGCCTACACTTCCCTTCATTTACCTTAACCAAAATCTAACCCAAGCCACCTACACTTTCCTTCATTTCTCTTAAATAAAACCTAACCCTAGTATTTTTCCTTATCAAAAACCTAACCCTAGCCACTTACACTTCCCTTTATTTTCCTTAGCCAAAACCTAACCCTAGTCACCCACACTTCCCTAATTTCCTTTAGCTCAAAACCTAACCCCAACCACTTCTTATTCCTCTTTCCTTTACTATACCCAAATAACTCACACCTTCCTCTTCCTCTCCCCTCCCCTCCCTCCATTGTCGAAAATCACTGCTTATCCCCTTCACTTTCTTTGGGCGAAACGTTAAGCCTTATTCACAACCACTTTTTCAATTGTCAAAAGTCCCTCCCCCCCTCTTCCCAGCTTATGTTTGGTGTGTTATATATGCTAATTAAATTTCATGCAAGTTTTATTATATGTTTGTTACAATTCATGCAAATTAGTATATGTGTTTGTCAAAACTATTGCAAATTGGTTTATATGCTTGTCAAAACTTATGAAATTTGGTTTATGTGCTTGTGAAAACTCATCCAAGTTGGTTAATTCTTACTTAAAACTCATGCAAGATATTTCAAATATTTATCCATGCTTATATGATTTAATACTCCATGTGATGTTTATGTATACTTTATGTGAAGTTGAAATATCGGCTTATGTGGCTTAAAAAATTATATATGATGTTCATTTTGTATTTATGTGATGATGAATCCCTTCTTTTGTTGTTTAAAATTTCATGTGATGTTTATGTATACTTTATGTGATGTCGAAATTCATGCTCAACAACAACAACAACAAAGCCTTAATCCCACTACGTGGGGTCGGCTACATGAATCCTTTTTCCCCACTACGTCCTATTTAGAGTCATATTTTCATTTAGTTCTAGTAAATTAAGATCATTTTTAATACAATAAGCCCAAGTCTTCCTAGGTCTACCTTTGCCTTTCTTAACACAAGTCGAATCTAAAACTTCTAGTCTCCTAATTGGATCGTCAGATGGTCTACGTTTAATGTGACCAAACCATTTAAGATGACTTTCTCTAATTTTGTCCGTCACAAGAGCTACACCAATCCTATCACAAATATATTCATTTCGCATTTTGTCTCTAATTGTAAAGCCACTCATCCACCTAATCATTCTCATCTCGGCAACACTTAACTTATTATTATGCTTCTCTTTTTAAAGGCCAACATGCAGCGCCATAGAGCATTGCAGGTCTCACAACCGTCTTATAAAATTTTCCTTTTAATCTAAGCGGTACTTTTCTATCAAACAAAAGGGCAGAAGCATTTCTCCACTTCAACCAACCAACTTGAATTCTACTATTAACATCTCCATCCATATCACCATCGCTTTGAACAATGGACCCAAGATATCTAAATCGTTCACACTTATTAATAATTTGATCACCCAAAGTCACACTTTTGTCACTAGAGCTATTACTACATGCTCAAGTCAATTAAAATTCATATAGCTTGCATGATTGTGTTTGTATTATATTTATGTGGCTTAAAATTATATTTGACTTGTATGTGGAATTAAGCTAGCTTCACGTATAGGTTACTCAGGGCCCGTTTGGGGTAGCTTACTTGGTGCAGTGGCGTTTTGAAAAACTTGTCTGGCCTGTTTGAGTAAACTGTGTTTTGACAGCTTGTGCGTTTTCAAAACGCACAAAACAACTTTTCCCCACCCACCTATCTAGATGTGGTTAGAGCTTATTGGCAACGGTGTGGGTTTTCCAAAAAAAATAAAAATTTGTAATAACCACCACACCTAGCTTATCAGTAGATTATTTTTAATCAGTTTATCAGCAGATTATTCAATATGCTACAGCTGCCCCAAACAGACCCTCAAATTATATGTGATTTGCATGCTGTGATATGTTCATGGTGTATAACGTGCAAATGTGCTAAATTTATTTGCATGGATAAGCTCTTTTGCAAGTTTAAATATTTAGAATGCAAGATGTAAGGTTATATAATTACGTATGAGGATTTACAAACCCTTTTATATATCTTCCTCAAATGAAAAATTTTATATAAATTTTATATAAATTTAAATTTTCTCAAAATTAATATGTTTATATTGAAATATATAAATTTAAATGTGCCTTGGAAAGAATATTTCATTATTTGAAATGTGTTTTAATGTGAAAACATATTTTCAACAAAAATTCAATGTGCTCAAAAACTCAAATCTAAATCATGCACTCAATTATAAAAGTAGACATAATTGTAATGAATATTCCAAAGTAAGCCTAATTGGGATCAAATTTCTCAGAAAATTGTAAGTGTGGTTGAGACCTTAAGTAATTACTATATCAAATCTCTTCTTTCTTCAAGTAAAATTATAATAATTTAAATTTTCAAACCCTTTTAAGAAATTAACACTAATCATTTAAAAATAAATAAATATATATCTAATTCGTAATTACCAAAAATGTTTTCAAAATTTTCAATCCTTAAGAAAAATCCAACATAAAATATTTTATTTTCCTACTTATGTTTCTCATAAACTAGATAAAATATGTTCAAAATAGAATTAAATGTACTCTATAATATGATAACCGTTTTTTTATAAATTAGGCATAAAAGAAAACTACATAAATTAGTTGAAAATAATAAGACTGATTTTTATAACTAAAAATTTTACCCAAATCAAAACTACTAAAAATATTCAAATAAACAACACTTAAAATCAACACTAAAAAATCAAGAAAACTTTAAAATAATGAAATAAATATGCATGACTAATCAAATCCCAAAACTAGGTCACAAGAGGTGCGCTGGTATGCTGCAACAGTAGTGATCACAACATAACTACTACAAGTGGGAAAAAATGGATATATCGCCACTTGTTTCTCTCATTCCCATCTCTCTCTACTCTACCCCCCAACTCCATCGAATTCATCAAAGCAACTAAAGTCAAGCTCCTCTTCCTTGCACTTGCTCATAGCACTTGCAAGGTATGTTTCTTTGCATGCTTGCATCTCTGGCTTGAATGTCTCCTTCTCTCACCCTTCACTCGCTTATTCTCTCCTCTCTAGTTTGATTCTCAGGTTATTACATAAAAATATGCTTTCAGCGACAGCATTATCGACGGCCTAATTTGTGTCACAAATATTAATTTAGTTTTGTATGCCTTAGCGACATATATTTTGAGAGTATTACTGCTGTCAGATCCATTTCTTTATAAGAAAAAAATTTTGACGTTTTATTTAGACTTGCTGATGTTGTTAATAATCGGTTACTACCTAAATTAAAACTGATGGTACCTACCATAACTAAGACATCAAAACTTCTCATTTATACTGTCAAAATCCCCATTTTTTCCTATCCCAAATGCAACTCTTCCTGTTTTTTCCCTAAATCTTTCCCCCTCCTGGTTTTGCCCCAAATCCCTCACCCACACGTGACGCTCTTCCTTCTCTCTAGGAGAAGGCACACCACTCTGACAACACTCATCTCCTGTCAACTTCCCCGATTCGTGACTAGCGGCTCCAGTGCTAGGGCATTGTAGCTTACAAAGACCATCTAAAAACTCATAGGACG
>NEWO01000185.1:1046377-1058309 GCA_003013225.1 Phalaenopsis aphrodite | reverse complement strand
TGAGGCTCATCCCATTTGATTAAAATTAAAGTCTAAATCTTAAGGTACATGATTGAAATTGTTTATATTTGGCTTCATCATGACACTCCACAAAATGCCTAAAATTCCTACATACCTTTTCATGAAAATGCTCAAGCCACATGCAAACCATGAAACCTCTCCCAAGCTACATGTGAGTCATGTTAAGTCATCATTGCTCAAATAGCATAAAGAGGGACTTCTTTTAAGATCCTTTAAAAAGCATTTAACCCTTCTCATGACTCATTCTAAGCCATAATTAATCCCTAATTTCTATGATAAAGATCTGACCACCAAAGCCCTTGTCCATGAGCCTAGCCTAAGTCAAAACAAAACCTACTCTAAACCTCTTTCCATTTTGATTCAAGACACTCACGTATCCTTGGACCCAATTAGCTTCAAAACTCTCCACCCCTAACTACCCATAGTCAGAATGTGACCTCCCATAACTTGGTCGGCCATCATGGCCACCAGAAAACCCAAAGCCGGAAGCCACCACCATGGCTCAAACTCAAAATTTTACCAATCCAAAGTGGCTCACTCCCATTGTACCTTTGTCCCTCTCTTCCCTTCACGTAGGCACCAACTTGCATCCCTAGGCTTGGCCAATTGGCCACCATTTTTTGGCCTATAAATAAGGCACCCCCTAATGGCCAAATGAGAGATATGCACAAACCTTAGGGAAACTCTGCCAAATGGCTCCCAAACTTACTCTTACTTGCACGAAACTCATTCCCAATATTTTTTAGCCCATCTTCCTCAATAAGAAACCTTAATTTCCCCACTAAAATTAGGACATTTTTGTTCATTTCATCAACTTCACTAAAACTCCAAATTGATTATTCTAAGAGCTTCCCCATACTCTAAAATCACTTCCCCAATCAAAATTCACCTCTCTCAAGGCCTCTAACCTAGTGCTAAACCCAATTCACAATTTTGGTCTACGTCATACCTATACCCAACCACAGAGTCAACCAACACTTTGAGGAGGTTTGTGAGACCAAGGCAAAGGTATAAACTCAAAACTTCCATTTTTGTCTGGGTTTGAACTTCTATGAAAGTAATGAACAATTCATGTCCACCTAGCCATATAGATGTGTTCATCTCACTTAGATAAAGCTATGGGAGCAAACCTCATTGAATTTGGTTGAAAATTGAGAGAGATCTTAACCTAAATAATGGATAATTCTCGGGTTATAATTCATTTGGGACATTGACCTAATATTGTCCGTTCACATGTATTCAAAACAGGCAGCTCATATCAATTCAGACGATGAAACTATTCGATTAAAGACCCCAGACCGTGGAGAGATGAGGTAGCCCATGTGGAAAGCGCGACAAATGAGAGGTCACTACATGGAGCTTTGGAGATTTTAAGGATGAGTTGGCACCGTCATAGTAAAGTAGGAAAATGCAGTTATTTTTATTTAATTCAATATAGAAAATGAAATATAACTTTTTAAAATCATCTCTAGGTATAGAGATAAACAAAAAATAAAATAATAATACCCCTATTCTTAGTGAACAGATGAGAATTTAATGAACTAAAAATTAAAAAATATTTTTTTTAATTTCTAATTTTTTAATTAATTAAATGTCCCAAACTTTATGTAAACCATAAATACTTAATTATTAATCACTATGACATGAAATTTTCACAGTTTGTTCCCTTAATGATTAAGGATGTTCTCTCTAATTTTTTTAAGGTCAAAGAGCACCTCTAACCATAAAAGCCCTAATTTCCCATGTAAATCACCTCTATTTTGTTAAAATAATTATAAAAATATAAAATATAAGTTATAAAAATATGAGATAAAGTTTGGAGGGTCAAAGTCAAATAAACATACGAAAAATAAAAAATGGAATTTAAAATAAAAAATACATATCCTCAAATATTTTTCATCAAAAACAATTAAATATTTATACAAATATAAATATAATTCAAAATTCCACAAAACCCCCCTCTGATTGAATATAATGACTTTAAGATGCCCTCATTAAATTTTTAAAGACAAAAGATGTATTGTGAATACTTAAATAGATTTTTTATGATCCTATAAATTATTGACTTAAAAAATTATAAAAAATAAAATATAGGTCTGAAATATACAAAACAAAGTTTAGTGAGTTCACTGAGGTTAGAGGGACTAAAGAAAAATAAAAGTGGGTTTTAAAAAATGTATTTTTTATTTATTTTCTCATTAGAATTCAATTTAAAATTAAAAAAATTAAAATATAATTCAAAAATTATGAAAGTGGTCATGATTGGTCCCCTAACTTTAAGTAACATCATAAAATTTTTCTAAGGATAGAAAACATATTTTGGGTAATTAACTTAATTATCATTAAAAATTCATAATTATGGGTTTAAAGAATTACAAAAATTTAATTAAAATTCAAAAAACTATAACTTCACCTCTGATGTCTTGATTAACTAATGAGTATGAGTTTATTGAAGATTTATGGACATTTAATTAAGAATATAATAATTGTGGGATACAAATCCAAAGGGACATAATGGTAATTTCAGAACTTACACTCTAACCCTAGCCTAACCAACTTTTAAGTTAGATCGGATGGCAAGGGTATTAAAATTATGATGATTAACTCATTGTAGTGATTCAAACATAAAGGATAATTGGGATAGCAACCTACTCATGAAATTTCTAAAAAAAGGGATAAAATGGAAATTATTTGAATAGTTGAAGACAAATGAAGATTTGGATGAACGAAGAGTGAGGGGTGTGAATTGGAGGGCTGATGATTCACTAATTTGGAACCCTAAGCTAATGGTTAGGCAAAGTCTAATCTCTTAATCAAGATTAAATACATTTTACAAAACTTTGACAAAACGACAATATTATCCCCTAATCCTTTAAGAGCTTGATGGTAAGTCAAAGTGACAACATTTGGAGATTAATTTGTGGACAAGATTTAATTGATAGCAACATCTTGAGATACTACATGCTCAAAGCCACTAGGAAGGGTGAGAGTGTAAGCCTCTTGATACTTTGTAGATACACCCTTTGGGTTTTGACCATGTGACCGTTATTGTAACTTCAAAAATTAACCAATGTTTTTAGTCATGGGTTAACTAAGACATAAAACACTGAGCACGGTTTAAGAAATGAAACATAACTCCTAATTCAACATGGGTTGATCAACTTAACAGTATAGTAAGGCCAAATAAAATTGAAATAGTCCAAGAGATTTTAAAAGTTGTTCAGAGTCAGCCTTTGAACACCCCTACAAGATTTTGGACATTCCATAGGATACTTGGACTTATTATGATTTGTTGAGGAAAATTATCCTCAAAATATAAAGACCCACCAAGATATGACTCACACCTCTTTATATTAACACTTATTATTGAGAATTATCCTGCAACAACTTAACATATAGTAATATCCTATGCTGAAGGGTTTGGGCTTCAAAACCTTATGACTAAACACTCCTTGCTAATTTGAGACATTTGAAGCATGGCAATTTATATGGACCATCAAATTGGCATATAAGTTGGATGTGTTTATGGTATGCGCAGTGATGAAAAATGCATCTAGTGAAAAATTCGGGATGAAAGAATAATATTGTATCTCTTGTCCCGAGGACCTTGTGAGGGTAGAAGATTGGTACTACTATTCAGCGGCATTTAACAACAGATAACCTTTGCTTTTGAAGGTTGCTGGTGATTTTGTCCCGATAGTGTAACTAACTTGTGGATAGTCTGATACAATCAAAAAACAAATATATTTCTTGTGGAAATAATATTTGGGTCACAAAGTAAAAAAATCTATCTTACTTATAAGCATAAAAAACTATGAATTTTGGTTGTTACTTTTTAAATGTCTACTTGTCAATTATCTGGACTGAGATAAGAACTTTCATGGTTTGATCTTCTTTCTAGTAATTTCTAGTCTATGTCGGCTTTATATAAACAGATTACTGATGGCTGCCTATGATGTCCTTTGGGAATGATAAATCTGAGCCCATCCCTAGATTGAAATACTTATGTCCACTCCTGTTATTTCATATATGCATATCACTTAATTTTATGCATTTACATTTAAAAAAATTTTATGCTTGTGAAAATTGCAATTTCATCAAAGGATGCAGGTACGCACTGTCACTTTTTTGTTACTGCATTTTTTTTACTATGTCTTATAGAATATTTCACTAATGCATAATTTAATATACTTGCAAAGAACCCTAAGGTAGGAATAGTAGTCCACCTTTTAGGAGGAATTCTACAGTAAGCTCTGAGACACAGCAATAATCAATAGTTTAAACATAAACCCTAAACCTAGAACCATTACAATAAGGAGCTTGAAGCTAGCAGTAGTAAAGCATGGTGAGGTTGCAAGTGGATGGAGGATGAATTTAAATGATGGTCCAAACTCAGCATGCAAGCGAAAGATGATCCTCAACTCAATCTTTCATATTCTTAAATAACATAAACCCCTATAACTTTGAGGTTACTCGTCTAGAACAGTGTAAACCCTCACTTTATCCTTAGGCTTTTGTACAATCGTGTTATGGAATATAAACCCTAACTCTTTTAGGATTCTGAGGTTGTTCCTTTGTTACGACGTAGAAACTCTTACCTTGCTAAGCTATTTGTATGACTGTGTCATACAAATTTAAGTCCTTATTTTAAATAATTAGCGTGAGCAAACATCAAATAAAAATCCTTTCCAAAACATAAATTCAAATAATATGATAGTTCGAGAAGTCATCAGAGTTTTCTTTAGAATCTGTGACGTCCCCTACTTTGCTCTAAAATAACATTTTCTATTTGAGCCCTTCCCACTTGAATTTTCTCATAAATAAACCTGAAAACTTAACTTTGAATTCTTTAAGATTAAACCCCTGATCATTATAAATATTTTTCTTAAGTGATTTTGGTCATTTAAGATGCAATTAACTATAGGGGCTTGGCCTTTAGGAAATCAGGAACCCATATAATATAAACCTTATCTAATCTTTATGTTAAATAGGGGAAATATCGGTCACAAAATTCACGTACCAAATGTATTTCATGAATTTCTTAATTTAAATGGTCAAGCTTACTAACAAATAGTATGCTAATCTTTTGGGGTGGTGTATTACTTGTGGTATTGTGCTCAACTAGATAAACTATTAAATAAATGAGATCTATCTGATTTTATTTTTTTCAAAATCAAAATACTATTTTTCAAAATTATTAAATTATATACACAATCAATTAAATTAAATTTATTTTCAAAATGATAAATCAACCAACATGGTTAGTTATCATTCCTCTCTTTATTTCGATAGTTGTATGGCAATTTTCCTTTCTTTATATAGTTTTTTTTTGTTTGGTTTGTCTCTCTGTTTCTTTTGCTTTTCTTTTTTGATTTGCAGTTTAGGAATGTTGGTCTTTGAAGACATCTTGTCTTTCATTTTTCCTCTTTGAAGTTGTTAAAGTATTTTTTTTCTCTTATTTTTAAGGTAAACCCTAAACCCTATTATTTAAATATGACAGTTATTATGTATTCTTGAATGTAAAATCAAAAAATATTTGTTTAAAAAGATTTACATATGTGTCAATAAATTCCTATGTATTTATATATCTAATACTTTAACTTTACATTTTAATATAACTTTTTATGTACATGCAAGGTTTATGCTTGCAAAAAAATGCAAGTTTTGGCGTTAGATATGTAATTACATAAGAACTATGAGTAGAATTTCCTATCCATAGTTAGGAATTAAGCGAAAAAAAGATCCACGCCTAGTCGGATCAAAATGTAATAGGATTGATCCACGATCTGATTTTACATCTAGGGCAGGTTTGTCAATATGAAGCTTATCACTTTTAAAATTTTTGTTATACATGTTCAGAACTTAAGCTATTTAAAGTTTATATTATACATGTGTTACATTGGTTAAGTTTATGACTATAGCTCGAACAATGAAAATCGCTAGAAAATTAATTTTGGATCAAATTTCTTTCAAACTATCCTTCAGTCAGATCAAAATTAGATCATTTAATATCATATTGAAATTAGGTATGCAGAAGATTGTTATTAAAGTAACACTGATTCAAAATACAATTAAACATGTAAAATGAATTATAAACTAATGAATAATTCAAATTAATAATTAGGTTTTATGGTGTTTGTCTACTGTTGACCTCATTTTTGGTTGAGGTCTAGCTTTTCCTCTTTAGTAGCCTAGGGTAGCCATAGAACTTTCCTGTTGACCATTCCTAGAGGACTAGAAAAGGAACCCTCACCATTAGAAAATCTACACTCTTCTTTGCTCAACTTAAAGTTCCACATATTGGTCTTAACCTCTAGTACTTAGTAGGTGGGGTCAATATGAGGGAGCACAAGGAGAGTTACCATAGGATTATCAAACCTTAGGATTAACTCTGGGTGGTCTGGTCTTGGTTAGGTTAGCTTGCACACTCCTTCTCACACACCCTAAACCCCTTGATTTGGTCTCTTGACTCCTTTTGGAATACTCATATGGGTGGACCTATACCCCTAGTCCTTGGCTAAGAGGGTTAGAACCAACATATTAAGCATCCAAAATGAGTCCTCACATGGCTCCTATTGGTTTGACATGGCTTTATGGCTTACTTGCCCATCTTAGCACAAAATCACCAAATTACCAAAATACCCCTACAACCTTAATTTTTGCCAAAAATCCCAAAATTACCCAAAATGCCCAAATTTGTCCAAAAGACATTTTAAATCACTCACAACTACCTAAATTGACAAAAATTCACCAAAATCACCAAATTCCCAAAATACCCCCAAAATTGCCAAAATTACCAAAATGCCCCTCATGACCCAAAAATTTCAAAAATTCTCAAATGTTCCCAATTTCAATTGTTAACCATCACATTGACCCAATTTGACCAAATTGATCTAATTTGACCAAAAGTCCCAATTTTCCCTTAAAGGCCCAATTTCCCCAAATTAGCCTCAATATTGGCCCGATTGACCCCAATCTTTCCCAATTTCAATTCAAAACCAAAATTCAACATTCCCAATACCAATTGAAACCAAACACAAGCTCAATTTAACCCAATTGAAAGCCCAATTTTTTCTAAATAAAAAAGCCCCAATTTTGATCATATGTCTAAATCCACCAAATTAGCCTTCTAATTCACTTCAAAATCACATGAAATCCTTTCCAAATTTCTCATGACTTCTCTCTATACCAAATTTAACATTTAATTGACCCAAATTTTAGCCCAAATTCACCCCTAATTTTAAAAGCCCTAGCCCACCACACTTAATTCCAAGAGCCCAAATTCAAAGCCCATATGACATGAAATTTCTTCCCATGATCCATTTGATTAAATCAAACTATACTTCTTGAAATAAATTTTTTCATAACACCAAATCAAGCCTCATGAAAAACTCCACAAAAATACCCCATAATCCAAAAATCCTTTCTCATGCAAATTTACCAAGCCAAAGACAAGCAATGGAGCCATCTTCAAGCCACATGCAAGCCATATGAGTCATGCTCATGTCACCATGCTATCTTGGACAAAAGGAGGAGCCTCTTTAGTGGTCCCCTAACACATGATTAACCACTCCCATGACTCACTTAAGCATGCCATTAGCCCTAATCCAATTGGATGGGGACTTCACCATGCTAACCCAACTGAACCTCCTGATTTCCCTCAACACCCAAACCTTCCTTGGTGGGTGAGCCCAATCCCAAAGAATGTATTGACTCAAATCGACCCAAATTGACCATTTCCACATCCTATTTTAATTCAACACCTTTACACTAGGCCAACTCTAAATCACTTCACCAAAACAAAGCCCTGGCCTCCCTGAGCCAGATGGTGACCACTCCCTAGCCGGGCAGCCACCTTGGCTGCCGGAAAATCCAAATCCAAGAGCTCCACCTAAGCTAAAACCCAAAATTGAACCCATCCAAGCTAGCTCAACGCAGTTGGATTGTTGCCTTTTTATTCCCTCCACTTAAGCACCCGGAGCCACCCACTAGCTTGCCCAATTGAAGCCTCCAAGCCCTTTATTTAAACTCACCCTCCACGGCAAAGGGGGAATGGCTTGAAATTTCTTGGGGAGAATATGTCAAATTGATCTCATAGCTTCTTCAAGACCCACTAAGTTCAATCCAACCATCCTCAAGCCCTCAAACCCACTGCTTGAGCTCAATTTTGGAGCTCAAAATCAAGCCAGAAATAGGACACCCCTCTGGACTCTACCAAAGTCAAATTAATTTTACCCACATCATCCCCTGAGTGAGAGAAGAAGATCCCCCATAGAAGCCCCATCGCAAGACCTCCCCTTGGGTAGACTTTGATCAACACCCCAAATCGGCCTTGGTTGATTTCATATCTGGGCATTTCACCACATCTCGAGGCTTCATTTAGGAGCTCTTTGGACTCAAGTCAAGCATTTAAAAGAACCCAATCGAGGCCGCACCTCTTGGGCAAAGGTATTGAACTCTCCCCCTAGACCAAGCTTCTTTTAATTCTCTATGGTCATAGACTCGATTTAAGACTTTGTTAACCATATGGATATGTTCTCCTAGTCAAGACGAGTCTATAAGAACAACACACACTTAATTTGGTTGAGTATCGAGAGAGATATTAAGGTTTGAAGTTGGACAGTTCTCGGGCTAGGGATTCGGGGATGATGAACGGATGTCGCCCGTTTCAACGTGTAACGAGCGAACGGTCGTGATGGAGCTGGACAGAGGGGTAAAACATGAATCGCGGGCCAAGTCAGCGCTAAGGTATCCGGCGGCATCAAACTAGAAGATGTCGCGTGGAAAGCTCGGAGATGTAGAGGATGAGGTAGTGTCGCGCTGGATAACTAAAAAAATAGTGATTTTCTTTATTTATTTAATGCCCAGAACTTCAAAAATTCATATCTTGGTATAGAAAAGTTATAAAAATAAAATAAAATACCTATTGCTCAGTGAATAAAGGAGAACAATGTGGAAATAGTTTCATTTATTTTTGATGCATGTATGATTTTTAATTAATTAAATGGTTTTTTTCTTATTTGGATTCCACACTTGCATAAACATTTCACCATGGCATGGGAATATGGGGCTTTTAATGTCTTTTTTGTAGGGCATCTCCCCTGATTTTTCCAATGTCAGGGGGCATCTCTAGGTAGAGATATCTAATTTTCAAGTTGATTGTCCCTGTTTTGGTAAAAAAAATTTTAATAATTAAAATATTAATCATTAAAAGACAAAATTTTTTTTGGTAGGTTCATTCTGGTGAGAGGACCCTAGGAAAAATATAAACTTGGTTTAACTCATTAAAAATAATCATAATTGTCACCAAACCCTAAAAATGAAATAAAATTAATTTGGGGCAAATAAAAATGTAAATGACATAAAAACCATTCTCCACTATAATTTAATGTCATGGAAACTCGTCATAAAAATTTCAAGTCAATTGGAGTTAATTTGACCACTAAATGGGATTAATTAAGTGAAATGACATTTTTGGCATTAAAATAATTATAATAATTGAAATACAACTCAAAAAATCACCAAATTGGTTTTGGGAGCTCCTTATGACAAGAGGAACCTAAGAAAAATAAAATTATAATTAAAATAAACACTTAATTTTTTAGCCAATTTTAAGCATTTAAATAATTAAAAATTATTTAAAAATCATAAAAATTGCAAAATATTGAAAACACACTAAAACATCACATTTTACTTGCTAATCACTTGAAACTAATTAAAATAATTTTCCTAATTTTCCATGTCAAGATATTAATTTTTAAAGGCTTAAAATGAATTTTCTTTAATTTTCCATTAAAATAATTCTAATAAATAAAATGAAATTTATTTCTTTGAGTTTCCTGGACTCTGAGAGATTTAAGAAAAATATAAAACTTAATTTTTCACTTAAGTAATATTTTATATTTAATTAATACTTAAAACAAACAAATAATTTTAATAATTAAATTAAGCCTCTAAAAATTATGAAAATTGGTCTAAGTGATCCTCTAAGATAGGTGAATCTCTAATAATTTTCTTAAGGATAGGAGTTTTATTTTGTTTTAGTTATTAAATTTTCATTAAAAATCCTTATTTTTGCATTAAAAATAATTATAAAATTAAATAAACTCAGAAAAATTACATTTTATCCTCTGATATTATAATTAACCCATGAGTGGGGTAACATAGAATTTCAAAGTCATTTGCATTAAATTTGATGAATTATGAAGTGTTAGGTCTTTAGGGGCAAAATGGTAATTTTGAAGATATGACTTTAATCAATATTTAGGCTCAATTAAAATGAGAAATGGGCAATGAATGATCTTAATTAACATAATTGAATGATTGAAACACAAATGGTTAAGTGTTAGCAACCAATCTCAATTTGATCTCATTAAAGATAAATTTGTAATTCCTTAAATTAATGAAATTTGGAAGAATGATTAAATAAGATGATATTAAGGTGAGGGTTTGATTTTGGAAGATCATAAGTCACTAATTTTAAACCTCAATTAATGTTGTATGATTCAAGATAACGATTAAGAACATAAACATTTAAAATATTTTTTCTTAAAATTACAAATCTACCCATTAAGCTTTAAGGGCTTAGTAGTGAATTAAGCCTAATCAAATTTTGTCTAATGAGGTTTA
The DNA here is from genome assembly GCA_003013225.1 of Phalaenopsis aphrodite. NCBI lineage: Eukaryota > Viridiplantae > Streptophyta > Magnoliopsida > Asparagales > Orchidaceae > Phalaenopsis > Phalaenopsis aphrodite. Next base: position 1,047,659 of record NEWO01000185.1, on the reverse strand, counting down.
GAAAATGAGCTATGATTAATTTGAACCTTTTAAAACACTACAATCTCATTCTTAAAAAATCAAAATTGGTTAAGCTTCTTAATTAATTTGATTAGCCTCCTAAAAACTTTCACCTACATAATTTATAAATAAAATATCAAATGATAATTACCCCATCCTTAAGGTTGGCTAGAACATCAGTTCATTGAGCATAAGAGTATGATTAGGATGAGTTATTAAGAAAAATAATGAGTTTGAATGAACTCGGGACTTTTCAAGGGATTGTGGGAAGTCCGGGGCTTAGTCCCTAGACCTTTCTCATGCTCTTTTGGACACCTTGAAGGATAATTAAACTCATTATCCCTTGCTTGAGAAATCATCTATACACTTAAAGAACTAGGACCCATCAAGTTATGACATGGGATTCGGTAGGCCTGTGAAAAACCTATCTATAGGCTTTACTTTCCTGCAATTTATAAATGTTTACTGCAAAAGATACTAAAGTTTCAGGTGGAGGAACGAGAAGAATTGACAGGTACGCTTTTATAGTTTACAGTACCTTCTTTTTCTGCACTTTCTTTATGGTACTTGTCATGCTTACCAACTTGCATGTTAAATAAGAACATCACTCTGCATGTCAAAACCAAAACCATTAGGATAGTGTCGGCGCTATTTTGGTTGGAGGAGTTTCCAGTAAGAAGTTGTTGGTCACCGGAATCGAAATCTCATCATCCGCTTCAGAAGGATGTTTTAATTTACATATATATTTAGTTTTAGAAAAATATGAAAACAAACTGACCACATATTTTTCATAGTTCAAATGAAAGAGCGTTGTACCTCAAATCCTGTATCAATCCCGAAGGATAAACACAAGGCTTGAGGAAGATGCTCGATCAAATAAACTAAGGAATATATGACATATGTTTGGTCTGTGAAACATTTGTATTTGCCGACAAGTTCCCCTGTTTAGTATAAAGAATTAAATAGGGTTTTATATTAAGTTGGGTTCAGACATGCTTCCTTTAAGGGCAAGCCCCTATAGTTAATCACATCTTTAATGACCAATTGCACCTAAGAAAACTCTCCATAAAAATCAAGAAATATTATCTTCAAGAAATTTCAAAGGGTATGACTCTTCAATGAGATCAAACGTAGAGGCGTGAAAGGGGATTGGTTCAAATTTGGAACATTTTATTGTAAAATCCAAAGGAGGAAAACTAGGGGATGTCATCCCAAGCTATCCTAATGTTTGGCTTTAGTTTTGAGGAGAAAAATTTAAGTGTTTCATTCTACCAATTTTATT
>NEWO01000185.1:964020-1032603 GCA_003013225.1 Phalaenopsis aphrodite | reverse complement strand
GTCGATCTCGATTCCTCGATGACGGACAACGAATCCTAGAAATTTCCCAGAGGTAACGCCAAAGGCGCACTTTAAGGGATTCATTTTAAGATTGTATTATCGTAATCGTTCGAACACGATCCTCAAATCATACAAATGATATATTTTCCATTTACTTTTGATGACCCATTCATCCACGTAGCATTCTACTTGGTTGTACACGAAGTCGTCAAAAATCTTCGTCATTGCACCCTGATATGTTACTCCAACATTCTTTAGGCCGAATGACATCATTGTGTAGCAGAAAATTCCAATCGGTGTTCTGAAGGCTGTAAGTGCTACATCCTTGTGAGCCATCTTGATTTGGTTGTATCCCAACGATCCGTCCATGAAGCAGAAAATTTCATGTGTTGAAGCGATATACACCGTCATCTCTGGTATAGGTAGTGGAAACTCATCTTTTGGACATACCTTGTTCAAATGTCTGAAGTCGACACAAACATGGATCTGTCCATTTTCTTTTTAACAGGTACAATGTTAGCTAACCCTGTAGGGTATTGCTCTTCTTTAACAAAGTTGGCATTTATTAATTTCTTCACCTCGACGATGACTTGTTGTTCTATTTCGAGGTGCATTCACCTGGGAGCTTGTTTTACCGGGGATATATTCTTGTCCACCGCGAGTTTATGGACTGCAACCTCTGTTGACAGTCCTGACATTTCATCATAGCTCCACGCCAAGAAATCTTTGAATTCTGTTAATAGTTTGATCAATTCTGCAGATTCTTCGCCATCAAGTAGAAAACTTATAAAGGTAGGTCGAGATCATTCTTCGGTCCCGAGGTTAATCTCTTTCAATTCATTAAAGGTAGATTTAATTTCCTCCTCAAATTTTGGGAGAGCATCTTCTATTGGTTGATTTGTAGAGTCTTTCTTTATATCGAGGCAATCCTCTTCTGACTCACCAATAACAACCATGCAAAATTCAAAATCATTGACTGGTCCGACTGCACCAAATCCGAGACCTTCTTTTGAATTTGGAGTTCGACTTTTACCATTCCATAGTTTTTCAAAAAGTTGAAATTTATCTTTTGGCATTTGTTTTGGTAAGTGTCCCTGTTGAATTAACTTTTGAACACAAGGTGAGAAGTAACCAAAAGGCAATTCCATTAATTCATTAGAATCAACATCCAATTTTACATGTTTTTCAAGCCAGTAGAGGTAGAAGCACGATAAAATTTGATCAGCTCAGAACCAACACTACGGACTTCCTTGACCTCTAAACTCTCGACCTTTTGAGGGAGAATTGGAGTGAGGGTCATAACATTCACATAGTGGTTTATCCGATCATACATTGTTTCATATTCATTCTTTTTTGTATCTTCTAAGGATATCTCGTACTGAGCTCTTTTCCTTCTTGTCATCATTATCTCATCTTCAGAACTATCTTCATCATCAATGTTGATAGTTGTCCTAGTCTGTTCAACAATTAAATTGATCCTTCCTCGTCCACGTCTCCGGCCTCGACCTCGAGTGCGCAAATTAAAAGGCCTTTTAGCATCTTTTTATAAGGGAGTGGTGGAAGATTGTTGAAGCGGAGTTGAATGGCCTCCTTTTTATGATTCTTCTGAATCTTCATCTTTGTTTGTCAGAATCTCGCGTGAGAAGACAATCTTCTTTGGAGGCACATAGTAGACAGTATCTTCATGGATACCAACTTCATGCATTGAAAATGGTTGTAGATCTCCCTTGATGCAATTTTCTTGACCATCTTTGCGGTATTTGATGCACTTGTGTAGAGGTGATGAAACCATATTGTGTTCATGAATCCATGGTCGACCCAATAGAGCGTTAAAAGAGATCTCTGCGTCAATGATATGAAATTTAGCGGTTTTCATGAGTTCTCCAACCTTCATAAGTAATGTAATTGATCTGAGGACTCTTCTCCCTTTTGATTGAATCCTCTTAACATCATCTTATCGGCCGTAAGCTCTTGAGCTTCAATTTCCAAATAGGCCAATGTTTGTAGGCTCATCAAGTTAAGAGATGCTCCAGGATTCTCTAAAACTTTGGATAACACAAATTTTCCGAAGTTGATGGAGATGTAAAGTGGACGATTGTGGTCGGCGGTACCGAGCAACAAGTCTTCATCTATTAAGGTTACCCCTGACTGTTCTTTCAACGAGCAAACTTCAACTGAGGATGTGTGGGCCAATTGAGCTAAGCAAATTTTTGGGTCAAGCAAAGCTGTAACCAAAGACTCTCTCATCTCCTTTGACATGATCAGAGCGTTATAGATGCTTAATCGGGTCGGCAACTTCCTAAGATGAGCTAGCACGTTGTAGTCTACTTTGTATGATCCTCCAATTTTATCTTGATCATGTGATTCTTTCATTGGTGAAGGTGGAGGTATCTCTTCTCGAGTCATTATCTGTTTTCCTTTGTCTGTTGGAGCTGTTCTTGGTGGTAACACTTTTCCACTCCTTAAGTTAACTTTTGTTATTTCTTCTTCTTGAGATGTCATTGTTGAATCTTCCAGTGTCTTTTTCTCTTCATCAGAAAGATCTAAGTTGATGGTAAACGGTGAACTGTGACGCTCAAGAGTTGGATCCTCGTTATCAGTGTTGCCGTAAGCGGTGTCATTGATGTCTTCTTTGAACTTGATAACGAGTTCATCAGACTTGAGTACGATTTGAGGATCATTTTGGGGATCGAGATCAAAGCTAGATCGGTTCTAATCAGTTACGTTATTACCAGAAACAGTTAAAACGTAGCCAAAATCACAATCATTATATTCATAAGACCCCGAAGGGACAAAAAGAAAATCATACAAAGTCAAGGGTTCGAGGATTTTCTTCCCTAAATCTGAGACAACCAATCTAGTAGAGGCAACCCCTATCCTACCCCTCGTGCTATTAATCTTTGTGGTGACGCTTTTCTTCTTGACGATGACGAATCTCCTGGTGAAATCTTCATCTCGGGCTTGGTATGTTGTGGACTCTGAATAGAGGCTTGTTTTGATGCAGACTGGACCTTGTTCAGTATTTTCTTGGATGATCTGCTCCAAACTTTATTCCATTCTTCTTCAGTATTCATAGAAGCTTGTTTTGATGAATCTTGTATTTAATTAAGGACCCTCTTGAGTTCTTCCCAAGTTGTACTCCATTCATCTATTCCAACATACAGATCAATTGGGGAGATTGACTCAGCTGAAATCATGTTTAAGGAACCTTTTTCGGGTTCTTTTAAATATTATTTTAGGATTGATATATTCCCTTCCTTCAGGTTCCTCTCGAGCCAGTCTTTAAAGACAAAGCATTTTTCTATAGTATGCCCAAGCAACTCGTGGTATGGGCAATAATTTGGTTCATTCTTCTTATTCACCTCTTCGGGCTTCTTTGGATCCGGTAGTTTGAATTTTGGCTTCTTCATCAAACTCCTGAATATTTTAGGTATAGCTTCATCCTTGAAGGAATACACAACTTTCTGTCGCTCCAACATGGATATTCTTTTATCCCCTGTTCGAGGTGCTCCTTCTTAAAGCGGCAGCTGGTTGGATTGATTATTATGTTTCTGAGAGGACTGGCGATGTTCTTCTGCATATATCTTTATCGGCTGTTTTCCTTTGTCGACAATCGCTACTACTCCTGTTTTCTTTTCAAACACTTTGACCACCTTAACCTTTTCATGTGGCTCAATGTGCTTAATCTCCTCTTGAAGACTGTTGGCTTTACTAAGTAGCTTCTCGAATGATTTGATGGTGAGTCCCTTAAGCATGAAAGCTACTGGCCCATGAATTATTTTGAGTAGATTTCAATCGCATGATATTCCTATAGCTGAGGTTCACATTTCATGCTAAGGTTTCTCCACCTCAAAATATAGTCTACCAAAGTTTCACTGAGGAGGTCTCAAAGAGGCTTTGGGATCAATGTGGTGGTTGAATTGGGTTTAATCCCATGAGGGTGGCTCTTGGTTTGGCCATTTTCCTGCCACTAGGCCTGTCGCCCAGCCAGGGGGAGGTGGCTAGGAGCTCAGGGAACGCAGGGGAATATGTCACATTAATTTAATGCGTTTAGGCTTTATTTTGGAAAAAATATCCTAACCTTAAGCCAGTATGGAATGAAATCCCTTAGTTTAGGGGATCTTCAGTCCATGGCTTAGTTTAGGTGGTTTTAAGAGATTTAGGATGACCACTAGGGTCCAACTAATGGTTGTGGAGTCATTAATTTGGTGACTTTGTGGTAGTTAAGCCATCTTTAGTGCATGAGTTCAATGTGGGTTCAAGTGATCAAAGCTTGGGTTTTGGCTAGGCTAGCCATGTCAATTGGCCTTATTGATTGATCAACATTGTGTAGATGATTTTTATGAAAATTTTTAGTGAAGGGTTGATCTGATTTTGAGTTCAATTGGTAGGTCAATTTGAGGTATTTTTTAAATTTGGTCAATTTGGGCATGTTGGGTTATACATGGGTCTAGGTCGAGCTAGCCTTAGGCTAAGTCCAAATTGAATGGCCCACATGATCAAGGGATATGTTGTGAAGGTTTTTCATGAGGAAATAGAGTGGACATTTTGGGGTTAAGGCCATCAATTTGGTGAGATTTTGAGACATGGCCAATTTGGGGCAAATTTGGGGCTTTTTGGACTTAGGTTGAAATCAAATGAAATTGAGGCCTCACCAAGGCCAATTGATGTATGAGGATGTTATGAAGGTTTTTCAACACAAATTGTGGCAAGTTGAGTAGGCCATGGGTTCAATTTGGTGGAACCAAGTCATTGATCCAAAATTGGGGTTTTGATCTAAATCAAAATTCGGTTCAAATTATTAGACCAATTGGGCTTGGATTTGGTTTATATTTGTCATGAGGGTGAATTTTAGTTTTGTATTGAAATTTGGGGAGATTGGGATCAAATTGATGAGCATTTGAGGCAGATTTGGGGAAAAATGGGACTTTAAAATGCAATTTGGGGGCTTTGGTCAAAGATGGTCAAATTGGTCAAATTGGGTCATGTGGTAGTTGAGGAAAATGAAATTGGGAATATTTGGGAGGTTTTGGGTTTTTTTAGAATTTCTGAAATTTTGAGCTAAGGAGGGGTATTTTGGTAATTTGGCCAATTTTGGTGATTTTGGGTAGTTTGCATGTTTTTAAGGTGTTTGAAATGATTTTTGAACCAATTTGGGTATTTTGGGTAAATTTGGGAATTATGGCCAAATTTTGGGTCTCAAGGGTATCTAGGTAATTTGAAGAAGTTTAGGGGCAAAAGACTAGGTTGGGTATCTTGGTAGAGTTGGAGTGCCAACCACCATTAATAAGCCATGGACCAATGGAAATCCTATTTTAGGTCCTCTATGTAGTGGTCTTAGCTAAACCATAGCCTAGGGCTAGTGGGTTTAGGGGACCACCTACATGAGTCTCCCAAAAGTATCAAGGGACCTGAGCCTAGAAGTTTAAGTTTAGGATTGCGAGTGATTGTGAGTGAAAATCTAAGGTCCAGCAGTCCTAAGGGTGACTTATCTTGAGTTCCCCCATAATGACCCACCTACTAAGTGTTGGAGGTTAGGACCAATATGTGGAACTTCAAGTTGAGTAAAGAGGAGTGTAGAATTTCTAATGGTGAGGGTTCCTTTTATAGTTTTCTAAGAATAGTCAATAGAAAAGTCCTATGGCTAGACCTTAGGCTACTAAAGAAGAAAAACTAAACCTCAACCAAAAGTGAGATCAACAAGTATTTAATTAATTTAAAATAAAATGCCAAATAAATATTTTTGGTTTTTAGTTCAATAAATTCTCCTTTGTTTACTGAGCACATATGTATTTTTATTTTTATTTTGAAATTTTTATACACAAAGATATGAATTTTTAAAGATTCTGAATTAATTTAAATAGAAAATACAATGTTTATCTATTTATCCACATCGGCACTGCGTCAACCTTGCCATCTCTAAAGCCCCATGTGTCATCGATTGATTGGTTACACTTTCCACTTCCTCCATTGACTTGGCCCTCTATTCGCGTATCATTCATCCGCCTGAATTCATCTCCTCCACTCGATTGGTACACACGTGAATGGATGACATCTATTCATCATTCTCGATCGTCTTAACCAGAGAACTACCCATGTTATAGACCTAATATCTCACTCGATACTTAACCAAATTGTATGAGGTTTGTTCCTACATGGTTATCTATGTGAGACAAACACATCCATATGGCTAGATGCACATCTAATATAAATTTATATCATAAAAGTCCAAACTGAGGCAAAAATGAGAAATTTTAGGTTATACTTTTGTCTAATAGGTAAGGCCTCAATTAGGTTTGTTCAAAAGCTTTGCCTTGAGTCCACAAACAACCTCCAAGAGTAAATTTGCTCTAGATCATGCCTACATATGGTTTTGATGAAAAGGTGGATCTGGTGTGGTATAAAGCTAGGTTAGAAGGCTCGGGATGATGGGGCTTTGATTGGGGAAGTGGTTTTAGGTTGTTGTTAAGCTTTCAGAAGGGTTAACTTGGATTTTTTAAGAGATTAATTCTAAGGCCGAGAAATGCTCTGGATTTGGATTTCAAAAATAGGGTTTTATGGTGGGAAATAATTGCTTAGGATGGTGGAATTAAGCTTAGGACAAGTGTGGGAAGCTTTGGAAGCGATTAGGCAGAGTTTCCCCAAGGTTTTGTGCATTCTCTCTATTTGGTAGTGGGGTGGTAGTGTTTTTATAGGTAGAGAATGGGGCTTCAATTGGGTTGGTCAGTGGGTTCAAAGTGCTGCCAAGGTGGAGGGAAGAAGAGGGCAAAAATCCAATGGGACTGAACCACATTGGATGGGTGTAATTTAGAGTTTTTTCCATGGGTGGCCTCTCAAGCTTGGTATTTTCTAGAGGCTAGGGTGGCGGCTAACTGGCTCAGGGAGGTCAGAGATGGGAAAATGTGAAATTAATTGGGTTGTGTCAAGTGGATATGGGTGGATCAAATTGGAATAGTTTTTGGGCCACTTTTGGGTTTCACTTGGGTTTATCCCTTGGAAATGGCTTGGTTCACTTCCCTAAGGTGGCTTGTGTGGCCTTCTTGGTCTTTGGGTTCATTCTAAGAAGTCACTTCTAAGGGACTAGGGTTTGAATTTATGCTTGCATGAAGTATGAGAGGATGAAGCAAATTTTGGGAGGCTTCAAAGCATGCCCTTCTTTTTCCACTTAGGGTAAGGTGGACTTTCTCATGGCTCACATGTGGCTTAGAGGAAACTTCATGGCTCACCTATGGTTTAGGTATTTTCATGAGAAAGGTTATTTGAAAAATGGGGCATTTTGTGAGGAGGTGTCATGAGGTCTAATTTAGTGGAATTAAATCATGCATGACATGGAGTATGATTTTGCTTTGATTAAGTGGATGACGAGGAAATTTGTCATGAAGGAATTCGCTTTTGAATTTAATGAAAGAAAATGAGAAATTGGTTTGGTTTGGTGGGCCTTTAAAAATGGGATTAAATTTGGGCTTTGATTTAATGTTGATAATTGTGAAAATTAATCATGATGGATTTCATGGAATTTTGAATTTGTCATGATGAAATTTAGGGCTTGAATTTAGTGATTTTTTGTTTGGTCCATTGATTTTAGTGGAAATTGGCTTACGGTTTGACTTGGTTTGATTTTAGATTTGAATTTAAATTTGGGCTTACAATTGAGAGGGATTAGGTTTGAATGTGGGCTTTGGTAGCTTTTAAGTGGATTTAGGGAATTTTGGTGAAAGTTTGGAGAATTTGGGAATTTTTGGGGAAATTGGGCATTTTTGGTGTTTTGGTGAATTTGGACAAATTGGGTGGCTAATATTGGTTTTGATAGAATTTTGAGCAAAATTGGGGTGTTTGGCAATTTTGGGGCAATTGGGTAATTTAGGGGTGGTTTTAGTCAATTTTGGAGGTTTTGGAGAATTTTGGATGAATTTGGGTAAATTGTGGATAATGGTGGAAGGTTTTAGGTGGTGAATCTGCAAGCCATGAAAAGCTTTCCTCTAAGTCATAAGAGCATTATGAGAACTCATCTTGAAGCCTCCACATATTGGTCCTAGTCATCCTAATAAAGGGTTAAGGAATTGGGACCACCCATAGGAGTCTTCAAAAGAGTTAAGGAGTGGTTATGGACCTCGAGGGCGAGATGGGTTAATTTGGGTGAATTAGTGGTTTTGGGTGTGTTAGGGAACTTGTGGTGAGTTCAAGTGTGTGTGTGTGCAAGACCAAGCCACCCAGGATTGCCCTAGAGCCTGATAATCCTATAGTTATTTTTTTGAGCTTCTTCACGTTGGTCTCAACTTTCTAAGTGCTATATGTTAAAAAAACCACACATATGAAACTCAAAAAAAAGCAAAAAAAGTGGTTTAAATTTTTAAAGGGGAAGATCTCATCACTAGTTTTATAGGATAGTCAGCAGGGAAGTCATATGGCTAGATCATAGGCTTTTTAAAAAGAGAACTACATTTCACCAAAAATGATGTCAAAAATTGAACAAGCAATATCCAGACAAAGTGTTACACTTTTGCTGCGGATAAAACCGTCGTTAAATTCCCATGGATAGTAGACGGTTGTGCGATTAAATTCTCATGGATAGCAGACGGTTGTGCGACATTTTATCGATAGAACCGCGACACTTTTCCAACAGAACTGCAACAATTTTGCTACAGCAATATGCGTTGGTTATTTAATCGACGGTTAAGCTACGGTTTTACAAGACATGTTTTGTGATCTTTAGCGGCAATTATGTTACGTCGGATACTCTTTGATTAATGTAAATCATCGCTAAATTCGTCAGTAATTTTATTACCTACAAGCTTTTTTGTTACGTTAATGTGTCCGTAGATAAATCGTCGACAAATATATTATCTATGATTTTTACATTATTATCGATGATTTTTTACCATTGATAATAAACTAAATTCCGGTAGTAGGTATAATCAAAGAGTCGATCAAAATTTTATCCCATAATTAGATTCATGCATGTGAATGCTCCTAATGAAATTTAATCATTTGGTGGTGATAAAAGACAAGTTTCTCACCTGAAAATGGGAAGGGAAATTATTGCATACGGACATCGCATGCAATCCTGACCGTAGATCACAGTGATCTACGGTCAGGATTATTCCCTTTTAAAAAAAAAAAAAATTTATGGTGAGGCCCACCGAAATACATCAGGACCGTAAATCAGGTGATTTACGGTCCAGATCAGACACCGCACGCAAGCTGTGTGCAGTGCCCAATCCGTATGGAATAATTTTTCCTGAAAATGAGGTCATTATGAAACCAGCTACTGCTTCTTTGGACTCTCAGAGAAAATATAATAAAAGCAAATATTTGACTTCATCGAAACGAAGAAGAGGCTTCATATGTGAACTTAACTTAGAACGCAATAAAGTCAATACTATGCTACCATATCATCACATTTACGGGGGAGAACCATAACAAGAAAATAGACTGTGTGTGTGTATATATATATATATAATGTGGAAACAGAGCATTTGAAATTTGAATTATGCTTACTTTATATATGCAAAGTTCATATTAAAATCTTCTGATAAAAAAATATTTTGAATGTGTCTTGATGGTCTTTTATTTATTTGATGAAAAGTGCAATATTAATTATTTTGATAAATGTGTTAAAATGGTCCCCTTACATTTTGCCGGGGGTTATATGGGTTAAAATAGTCCTCACTATTTGGCCTCTCTTAAAATAGTTTGGGGACTAACTAAATATTTTTATAAACTTTATGAAGACCCAATACAAATAATCTAGAAATTATTTTGACATTTTATCATTAACTATTTAAAAATTGCCCTTGTCTTAAAAGAGATTGAATGATTTTGAGAACCTTTTATTTTAAACATAATTAAGATATCGAGTAATAACAATAAGAATATATATATAATGATGAGTAGTATTTTTAACAAAATTAATTTACTACAAGGCTACAAAAACTTATAATTAATTAAAAGTATTAATTAAGAAAATACTACTCATCAATTATATACTCGAAATAATATAATTGATGAGTAGTATTTCGAGCCAAAACGAGCCGAATAAGAACGAACAATTTTTTGTTCGTGTTCGACTCGTTCGCGAACGATGAGCTTTTTTGACAGCCCTAGATTCCTAGGTGCCAGAAACTGCCAGAAGCAGTTAATGACAGTTGTCTAGTATTTTGAATACTTTATATGGTGCTGAGAAACCTTCAAGGTTGAATTTACTTTTCATTATAACCAAATGAATTGTTAAATTATACTGTGAACCATAGGTCTTGGGAAAGTCTATGATAGAATCAACTAGATTTTTCACATTAACCCAGGTGGTATAGGTGGATATGACGTCGGGATATGCAAATATTAGGGAAATATGCTTTGATGGGTTAGATATAGGATTTATGGGAATAAAGTCAATTTTAACTAAGTCTTTTTATGCACTCGGGAGAGAATAAAGAAGATTATTGCTCCTATTTCTCACTAAACTTTTCTACTTGCAATTCTCAATTTCATGAAATATTCTTAACTCATTGAAAGGAAGAGTTAGTAAGTATTTGATACTCTCAATATAATTATGATAATATAAGATTACTTTTGTAGGACTTTATTTTTTAAATTGTTTGTGAAACATTAGGATTACTTTGTAGGACTCTACCAAAACCCAAACTTATGACTAAAATCAGTAGGCTAGAACTTTTCCTAACAAGGATTACCTCGTTCTCTGTGGGATTGACATTTTGAACTCTAAAATCTGATATTACTGATATGACACGTGCACTTGCGTAAGCCCCCAGTGTGTTTTTACACCTAGAAGCGGTTTTAACGCGTTACAAGAAGCAATCACCGATTGTCTAGTTAGCAGATGATGTGTTTCTTTGTGAATAACAACCATTCTCGAATATGTATTTGTGTTCTTCAATACGTATTTAATATATCAAAGTGATCAGCATGAGAAATCGGAAGTAGCTATTGGTTTTTTTATTTATGTAAAGCTTGAATTGTATATGCACACTAAGTTGAACTTTTACAAATTGGTTGTATTTTCTTTGTTGTTTAAGGAGAATTTGGTGGATTTTCTTTTAATTATTGAACTTTGCGTAAAGTTGTAAAAATATGTAGCAGTAAAAATGTCTACAATGTTGTTTTTGTTGGTGGTAGAACTTACATGTTACTGTTATTGTTGGTGGCTTGATATACAGTTGAGTGTTGATGGAAAAAAAAATACTTTTTACTTAACATACACAGAATTTATTGATGATTTTAATTCAGGTTGACTTGCCTTTGTTGATCTTGTACATCAACACGTTGCTTGCTTCATTGTCTCCTCTATCTACTATAATGATGAGTTTTCATTTTGTTTTACGAATTGATTACTTCTACAGATGCTTTGGCAATTGAATTGGAATTCAGTTGAGCTACAATATAAGAAATGGGTGACATGTAGAAGATGCTTGATTGTGGAAATTTTTTGCAAGTATAGGTGCTAGATATGTAATTCAATTCATGCATTTCAATGTTGCCAAGGAAATTCAATTAGCAGTTCAATTCATATCTACCACCTACAAATTCAATTCATATCATATCTAGCACATGCAATTCACACATGGATTTATGTAATTATACAAGGAAGCATGTTCTTATGTGATTGAGGTGGTTAATCCCTTGGTGAGGGTACTGCGTTATTACTATCTTATTTTCTTTGTTGATTTGACAGTTTAGTTGACAGTTGCTATGATTGCTGTTATAATCCAAAAAAGCTTGTAGTTATGCAGTTTAGATAACAATTGCTATGGTTGTTATAGTTGCTTGGTAATTCAATACTCACAAATATTGTTGGTACTTATTTGTTGTTGAATTTGCTGTTTTTTTATTTTTGCCGTGTTGGTATTTTTCTTCGCAGTTTATGTTTTCTTATTTTGGGATATTTATACCTGTTAGAATCTTTAGTTTCAACCAATTGTTATCTTCTGTTGTTTCATTTTTTTATTTCGGATTTGCTGATTTGCTCATACTTTTATTGATCTTTCCCATTTTGGTCAGATTATCGATTGAGCTATGATGTTCTCCACCCATTGCATTAATATTCAGCCATACTTGTAAATATTTTTTGTGCTAAAAAAATTATAGTATTTAATGGGATTTTTAATGCCTTTTTCATTAGGTAAGTTACCAAGCTCTTTTATTTTAATGCCTTTTCATTATTGTGTGTTTTTTTGTGTGGATATCTTAGATTTGTTTTAGTATTGCTTTGTAGTTTCTATTTCGAGTTTATTCAGTTAAACTTATCAGTCATAATTTGTATGATTCGAGTATTTCACTTTGACTTGCGTTGAATACTTCTCGTGACTACGATAATTGTTGATTCATATGATTGTCTAAAGGTGCAAAAAGCATTAACACTTCTGCATCGAATGGAAGCAACTCTGATAGCTGCAACTTACAGTTTTATGCTTCCAATTGATTCGTATGGCTAACCTTATTACCAATGATCGCTATTTATGATGTAGTGTTTAATGAGAATGACAATATTTATGTTATGATGGCTATTTAATACATATGAACTATGTGCTAAGTATGTAAATTTCTCTTGTTGAATCTATGTACAGGACTAAATCATCGAACATGAGCTCCAACAACCTGACAACCTCTAGGCGAATAAAAAATTGGAAGGTTTTCGGTTATTGCAATGTATTGTGCATTGTTTACAGTATGTAGAGAGGTGACAATGCATACCAAAAATTCTACAAATGTCAAAAAACTTTAACAAACAGAGATTGCGAGTTCTTTCAATGGGTTGATGGATCGAGGGAGGCAATAAAGGAGCCAGTTGATGAAAAAATATATAATGTTGATGATACAATGAGAAATGTTGTGAAAGTGTTGGAGTTTCTTGTGAAAAGATTATTTTTGTTTGTTTTTGTGATTGTAGCGTTACTTTCGTTATGACTGACGTTGTATTTGTTTTGATGATGTTAATGTACTTTGAAAGGTGTCAAACTATAAACTGATAGATTTTAATTTTATAAACAAACTCATTTTTTTGACCAATATTATATATTATTTGAATTTTTTTTTGATTCAGTTAATGTTCATCTCAATTTATCTTATGCTGTTGTGAGTGAAAATAACTTGATAAATTCTGATTGTATTTACACCGCAGGTAACACTTTTAAAACTGTGTTTTCCAAATATTTTAAACATCAGCTTCTACAACAAACTTTTCAAAACTGTGTTTCTATATTGAGGGCATTACAGTCATTATGTCGACATATAACACTTATAAAATTATGTTTTTCTAACATACCAATAGTTTCATGCAGAGTATTCCATGTCGATAGATCAAATAAATCAGAGCTGCAAATACTGAAAGTAAAATTTATAACTTAACAAATTTTTTTAATATTTAAATACATACTATTTAATTTTTCACATTTAATTATATAAAATATTCAAATATCTCCTCACAGCATTTTATATATATTTACTTTTTTTTTAACTTTTAAAAAATATTGATGATATTTTTAAATAAATTAGAAACTCCAGTGACCCCGGCATTCATGATACACTACTTACTCTCCGCTCTCTCTCCGCTCTCTCTCTTTCTCTCTCTCTCTCTCTCTTCCAGAGCTTTTACGTTTGTGAAATGAGTGAAGGTTTGTGCCTTCAACTTCCCCACCTTTCGTACTAAATGATACACCCATCACCTCCTCTCTACCTCTGCCAAATAGCCATGCTGTTTCCGCTGAAGTTCTCCTTCTTCTTCTGAAATTTGTAGTTGAAATGGGAAGACGCACGCTTTTCCTTGTTTTCATTTTCTTATGTGAGTATTATTTTGCTTATTTTTTTCTCAATCTGGTGTTTCATATCTGACTTTTTTTTTGTATTGTATGTGAGATATGTTTTGGTTAAACCTTATTTATTTTTATAAATCTGGAGTGGGTTTTGTGAGATGGAAAGTTTACATTATGTGGAAATTTGGGGTTTTGAAAATGGGTGATTTATAGCGAGTGGCCGAGTGAGTTTGTGTTCTTAATTAGGACAAGATTTGTTGGTTTTGCAGAATGAGCTCTGAACTTATGCTCTGCTGGGATTTTCTCCCTCCGGGAGTTTCTTTTACCAATTGAAGAGCATTTGTTTGGCGATCTATAGGGTTTGGAATGGAAGTTAGGGTTTATATTCTTCTGCTACTCATCTACTTACTGTGTTTCAAGATTGTGAAACTAAAGGAATTGGTTTGGTTTCTTTTTTGGACGATTTATATGCATACCACTCAATTCCTATGTATTTACATATCCAAAATTTTAACCATTCATGACACCCTACCCATGCATGCAAAGGTGTATTTTACTTTTTAAAAGTTAAAACAGTGGTATTTTAATATGAAATGAAAGATCTGGTTGAATGTGAAAAGTAAAATCTAGGTGTCAGTTATGTAAATACATAATAATTAAGTGGTATGTATATAAATGCCTCTTCTTTGTTTAGGGTTTATATCATATTATTATGGGGTGATTATATACAAGTCACCCGAAACATTGCTATTTACAAATCTAGCACCCTGTTTTATCCATTTTTCAAATTCTCACTCAAATATCAAAATTCATGATACCTCAACTCTTATTTTTTATTTTATCAAATTCTTAATGGTTTGATCGTGGCACGCGTAAATGCATTGATTCGGTAGTTCAAAAATATCACTTGGGTGCTAGATTTTGTAAATAGCAATGTTTCGGGTGCTATGCATGTAATTATCCCTATTATGTTTTGAGGGGAATTGAGATGCAAACTTCGCATTGCAAGTACTTGGAATTTTGATATTTAATACGGCTTTTACATATTAAATGCTTAAACTCTCCTACTTCGGAAAGAAAGTTTGAGTTGAATGTCTATTTGATGAGATGCAAGTACCTAATTTACTGACTGGCTTATCAACTTTATTGTTTCCAAATTTTATACTGAAATGAACATATTCGCAATTGTTCAAAGGGTTTGTGAAAACTATGAATCTCAGTTTTTATTCAAACATGAAAGCTTCATCAGTTAGTAGAGAAACAAGATCAACAGGAGTAAAAGAATGGTAAAAACACGGCTCATCTATGATAGAGCTCTGACAGAATATATAAGTTTTATTTAGAGATTTGTGATTTCACACTATATGTGAGAAAATGTGTAGGTTGTATGGCATAAAATGAAAAGTTTATTTGTTTTGTGCTAGTGCGTTGCTGGTGTTTGGCCTGTTCTTACGAAAAACCCAAATTAGGAAGGGCTGTTTTAAATAGCAATGAAAAAAATATCCCAACTTGTAGACTTAAGCTTTTTAAGTTGGTTTCATATAAAGATAATTGCGTTAGTAGTAATACTTTTGCTTGAATGACTCATTATGAGCTTTATTTCTCTAATTTTTAGGATATGGATATGATTTAGTAGTTGGGGGTTAGTGGTTGATTCATCTTGCTCCAATATTGATGTTTTTTGTGATCTCATTATTAGGCTTAGATAAATAATGATTTGCAAAAAGGACTTTCAGATTGAGCCTATTGGAACTTAAAATCAGCGAGCAGTTTTTTGTTTCACTTGAGTATTACATGATGGAATCGAGTGTTAGGGTAAAAGATTTGCTATATTTTTCCTTTAATTGTTCTCTTAAAAGCCATAAAACAAAGGCCTAAATTAGTTTTCTTATCAAACTTTGACTACAAAAAAAGTTGTCAGAAAAGTAAGGTTGGTTGGTCATTTTTTTGGGTAGTCTATGGTTTGTTTTACTTGAACCACTAATCAGCTGATTTGTTGATCAAGTTCTTTCAACATATTTGACTATTGAATCATTTCCATAGATGAGAAGAACAATAATGGGTTAGTACGAACAACAAAATGTTAAGTGGATTCTACCTCAATCAAACTTCATCAAAGTTTTACTGAATTTATTAGAATTCGAGTTCATGTAAGTAAGAAAAAAAACTGGCCATGAGTTCAACGGATAATAGTATTTGATGGTTAATGGTTCTGTATCAGTGCAAAAGAAAAAAAAGTCCCTATATGAAGTGAATTTTGATTCTGTAGCCCCGCTCGTGGTTTCAAAGCGTAATTTAAGTTTTGGTTTTATTGTAACTAATGACTCACAATATGAAATTTTACTTGGCATGGTGTGGATTTGAGGCTTGGAACGTATACTATCAAAGAAAAGGAAAATTTGAGGGAGAATAATACGAAGAAGCTTCTACACAATTAGAAGGTAGGGAGCACTTACAGTGTTGGATATATCCCACATAACAAACCTTTTTAGCTAGCATTCTGTGTAGCGTGATACATTATTGGAAGATATACAAACATACCACTCCATTCCTATGTATTTACATATCTAACAACTAAACTTCAATTTTTACATGCCACCTTAGTTATGCATGAAAATGTGCTTTTCACTTTTTAAAAGTTAAAAGTATTGTATTTTGTTGTGCTATGAAAGATCTGGGTGGTAGAAATCTAAAAAAGCAAAGTTTAGGTGTTAGATGTGTAAATAAATATGAATTAGGTGTTATTTATGTGATTGCCTACATTCTTTTAAACTTTATGCTTTACATTCAATTTTTACATGGCATTTTGTGTAGCGTGATACATTTTTGGAAGATATACAAACATACCACTCCATTCCTATGTATTTACATATCTAACAACTAAACTTCAATTTTTACATGCCACCTTAGTTATGCATGAAAATGTGCTTTTCACTTTTTAAAAGTTAAAAGTATTGTATTTTGTTGTGCTGTGAAAGATCTTGGTGGTAGAAATCTAAAAAAGCAAAGTTTAGGTGTTAGATATGTAAATAAATATGAATTAGGTGTTATTTATGTGATTGCCTACATTCTTTTAAACTATATGCTTTACATTCTTGTTTTATAATTCATATGATGGTGCATTCCATGTTCTGCTTATTTTTATCATTAATGCTAATATATTAGATGCTAATAAAGCCTGTCTAAAACGTTTATTAGGGCCATTATTGTTAGGAGCATGAGGCATATACCCTTCAAGGATCTATAATATGGAGATTGTGTTGTTTCTATGGATCATTTAGGGTGCTTTTGAGGGAGGGGTGGTGATGCGGTGACCGCACCGACCGCACCGCTAGGCCGTTTGGAGAAATAATTGTTTACTTGCTTTCTTAGGAAGTTGTGGTGGAAAAGTTGTGTTTTACAACTTGATTATGTTAAGTGCGGTGGGTGCCAGAAAGCCGCAAGTAGACTTTTGAAACATAAATAAACAGTAATAGCTACTGCAGTTTTTTGAACACGGTTTCTTCTGCAGCAAATTCACAGTTGATTCTTCAAACAACTACGGCCGCCCCAAACGGACTTTAGTTAATGCATTTTTATTGATTGGTAATTCATTGTTCAAGGCTTTTTAATACCATAAGTACTAAGACAAGCATATCGGTAGTGAAATAATTTGGGATGGACAAATTTTTATGTTTATTATATTTCGTTCTAACCATCCATTTAATATAATAATTAAAGAAATATTATATTTTGAGATGGTTTAAGTGACATTTATCAATGATATTGTAATTGAAAATATATTTAGGAGATTTGAACATATAGAAATAAAGCCAACGAAATGGGTAGATAAAACTAGAGTAAATATCATTGAAGAGAACGCATAAACCAAAGGTTTTACGGATAAAAGTTTTTCAAAATGATTTGTGATGAATATGTTTAACACTAATAAAATTCAATTTACAAAGAGGTTTGGGATTCAAATTCATTATAAGTGCTAAATCAGATCTCGTAAAAATAGAAGAAGGGAAATTGAGAAGGAAAAAAAAAAGAAAGGTTCATACTAGAAAGTGAATTTTTTTCTTAAGAATTTGGAGAGAAGCTTGAGGTGAAGCTCTAATTAAAAAGATGGGTGTCAATTCTTATTCTTAAGGTTAAAGGATCAATGATTTCTCCAACATAAGTGTGAAACTTTGTATTCATAGAAATGTAAATTGAAACTAGATGATTTAACTGAATATATAACTGGAATTTATGGTTTATATTAATTTTATAATACTTAGGCTTCATATGAGTAACTTAAGATAAAGGATCAATGATTTCTCTAACATAAGTTAGAAACTTTGTATTCGTTGAAATGCAAATTAAAACAAGATAATTTAATTGAATAGATAATTTGATTTTATAATTCATATTAATTTTATGTTAGTTAAGCTTCATATGAGCAACTTAAGATGAATATACAGATTTGTATTGCTATTTGTGAGGTCAGGATGTTAGGGGAAACTCTGATAGTTCACTCTGAAAGAAAATACATGTCTACTTTTACCTATATATCTTCTCTCTGTAATTAGGAGACATCCTTTGTGTGTAATTATGTCTTGTATATTAGCATATTCAACTGGAGAACTGGAGATAAATTTGCTAATCTTTGAGTATATTTATTAGGTTTTATTCGTTAAACTCGTCTTTTCTATTTCCTTTTAATGAAATATAGATGTTATTATTCTCAAGCATGGTTAGCAAGTAAAATAGTCTTTCTCCTTTGAATTGGTGATGTAGGAATATTAAGTTTGGATTTTCTTGCGTGATTTTCACTGAATTTATATTGGATGGTGTTTTAACCTTCTATTCTTCATTTACATTCATCATGACTAGTTGGGTTGTTAAAATATATTGTGCACTTCGAGATTCAGAAGAATCTTTAGAGGAAAAACTAGGTTAAACCACAATAATTTAGGGGAATATAGATATTGCCTCTAGATTAGTGGAATTGTTTAGGGAGAAATGGAAACATAGTCTATTCATCGGATTTAGGCAACTAAACCTATTTGATAGCCAAACCTTTTTAGACGCCTGAAAGAGGATAAGGAGGACGTTACTCTTGATTGTCACGTACTAAACAAATCACAAATTCATACTTATATTCCTGCAAAACCTGTTCAGAGGAGAATTTTTTAAACATCAGAAAACTCTTTTAATCTCTGACCTTGTTAGGTTAGGATCATGTTATTTCGAAAATTTGTAGTAACTTCACAAAAATATCGAAACATCAATCACTCAGGCTAGATTCAAAACCAATAGGCTAGAAGTTTTCGTTTTGGAAATTTGCTTTTTCATTGTGGGATTGATACTGAGTATGATCCGTATACTTACTTGGATGAAACGTAGACTTGCGTGATTCACTAGTGCTTCGCAACATTTGACTTGTATTAATTTTTGATGCTATTGCTATGGAATGTCATTGAATTTCTAAATTTAGGAAAATTTTAGTCAAACCATTAGGATTTAGACCCGAAAACTTTATTGTTATGCGACAACTGCTATTTAGTTTTTATTTTTTTTGTTTTGAAAAATTAAAAAAATTCACGTGTAGTGTGCTTCTTGTTTTACTTTTAATTTTGTGCGCATATTTTTATTGCATTTCAATTACTGTGAAAATTTTGTGATTTGCTTACTTTTTTATTTCAACAGGTTTGTCTGCTTAGTTTTTTTGTTCTTAGTAGTTTGCTTGTTTGACTTATGTATATTTATACTTTATGGGCACTTAAGTAGCTGTTCTAGTTGTGTATGCGTATGATTGAAACTTTGGAACTAGTATCCTATGATCTTGAACTTGAAAGAAATGTAAAAGAAATTAGAAAAATAAAAAGACTTAAAAACAAGTTAGAAGAAATGACAAACATACCTCAGGAAGAACCCAACACGCTAAGACCTCATGTCATGCATAGACTGCTCAGGAATTTGCCAATTCATTGGTAGAGGAAAATTCACTCAAGTATCAACACCTCTGCCGCAGAAGTCAATTCATTTGAACTAAAATCCACATTTATTTAGATGGTGCAAAATAACCAGTTTGGGGGATTGCCTATAGAAGATCCTAACATTTACTTAGCGAGCTATGTACCTGACAGAGGATGCTATGTACCTCTGCGCGATAAAGGAAATGGTAAATATGTACATTTAGGTGTAACTTTTTTAGGGTATTTATGGGCATAATTTTGAGGATACCTTCGGATGTGACGGTAAAACTGATATGACTCTTAAAGAAGTTACACAGATTACCTCATATGGTATGACATAGGATGCTACACACCCATGTACAATAAAGAAAATGGTAAATGTGTACATTCATGTGCAAATTTTTTGAGGGTACATAAGGGTTTAATTTTGAAAATTCCTTCGGGTATGATGTTAATTTTGATATAACTCTTAAAAAAGCTGAAAAGTATAAATACTTAAATTGAAATTAGAAGGAATAGATTTAAAATAAAAGCTTACTGTTTTATAAAGTCATGAACTGCATTTCTTTTGTTCATTCATGCATAACATTAACATAATAATCTAAAGCATAATATGATTATTTTTGTTCGTTAAGTCATGAACTTACTGTTGAATTTATTGGTTTCTTTCAAGAAAAGAAAAAAAAACTATACATTGATATGTCTGGTGGGAGAGTCTTAGTTTATAGGTGGAAGACTACAACATATATGTACCATATTATGATGTGATTGTAGTTTCATTTTGCATTAATTTCTTAATAGTAGTGATTTATAGTTATGTTCTGGTCTGAGAAGTTGTTTACAGACTATATTATAGTTTGTGGATGTTTTGATTTTTTGTGTATTGTACTTTGTAGATTATTATTGAATTTTTAATATATTGGAAGTTTCTAAATCTGTTGATATATATTTAAATGCTAATACTATCCGACCGTAATTTCTAATTTGGTTAATTCAAAGCTATCAGACCGGATTGTGACACTTAACACTAGGGTTTATATCACCACATGAAATGAACTAGCCCAAAAATTTCTAACAAAATATTTTCATTGATCTAGAATGAAAAAATTTAGGAATGACATTATTTCATTTACCGAATTAGATTAAATTAATTTATGAAGCCTTGGAGATGTTCAAGAATTTTTTTATAAAATATCCCCATCACGACTTGTCTGATTGCTCATAATTCAAATATTTTATAATTAGCTGGTGGGATCTCTTAGGTCCATAATAGATGTGGCAATAGGGAGTTCACTCATGTCTAAGGAATTTAAGGAAACATATACATTGATTGAGGAAATGACAACAAATAATTTTCAATGACTATCAGTTAGGGTTGACCCTATAAAGTTAGCATTCATAATACGAACTTAGTATCAATTATTACATCTCAAGTAGCCATTATCTCTGGGAAGTTCGACAATCCAGAGTTTAATTCATCATTAGGATCATCACTAATAGAAGAAAATGTTTATGGACAACTGGTTTATCATAATGCTTTGCTTGTAGAATCTAGAAAGCGATGACCAATAGGTTCAATAACCCATATTCTAACTCCTACAATCAGGCTTGAAGAATCACCACGTTAACTAAAATAATAGTAACCCAAAGGTGGGGAACAACCAATCCTATCCAAAATGTAATTATAATAATCAGGGTTGTAACAACCTTAGAACGACCTACTCACCTGGATTCCTTTCAAATACATAGTTTAAAAAAGAAGTTATCTTTGGAAGAGATTGTGATGCAAATGGGGAATCAATTGTAAAGTCAACCTGCAACAATAAAAAATATTGAAAATGTTATGATAGATAAAGAACTTATTGAGCAACAGACACTAGGATATCTTACCTAGCAATACTGAAGTGAATATCAAAGACAAAGGGAATGATCATGTTAAGGCCATTAAATTAAAGAGTGGGAAAGAGTTAGAAGAAGTTAATAGGTAGGAACACACTGAGGAAGGAGTCAATCCTAAGCCCAAAAGACAGTGAAAAATTTATCTCGGACTTGGGAAAATTGGACTCACTTCCTAGGAAGGAACCAGAAAGATCACTCCCATCATTTCACCAAATGCTTCAAAAACACAGGCTTGATCAATACTTTTTGTCATTTTTTGGAAGTGTTCAAGAAAATAACAATTAACATTTCTTTCGTTTAAGCCTTAGAAAAAATGCATGGTTATACCAATTTCATAAAGACATTCTTAATAAGAAAATAAATCTAGGACATTTTGAGATTGTAGCTCTAAGTGATGAGTGTAGTGATATTATCTAAAAGAAGCTCCCTCAAAAACTTAAGGACTCTGGTGATTTTATCATCTTCCATGCCATAAGAGAGAAATTTTTTGGAAAGCCTTATATGTATTAGGAGCTAGTATAAAACTCATTCACTTACTCATTTTCAGGAGATCAGGACTAGGAGAAATCTAGCCAATCCTTATAACACTTGAACTTGCTAAATGATCTTTGACTTTTCCCAGGGGCTTATAGTAGATGTTTTGGTTATGGCGAATAAATTTATCTTTTCAGTAGACTTCATTGTCTTAGATATGGATTGCCCATGCCAAACACTTAGTGCGATCCATAGAAAGAGCCCCTGAGTTGGAATTCGAAGTTCTGCCTATGCTCTTAAAGAATGTTTTCTTAGGAAAGCTGTTTGCACGACCAGTGATTATCTCCTCGGATTTGAGTAAGTTACAAGAGGAAAAACTATTGATTGTCCTAAGGACATTTAGGAAAGTCTTTGGGTCGATCATAGTGGAAATTAAATGTATTAGTTCTTTTTCGTGCAGGCACAGGATTTTAATAGAGAGAATCACAAACCCAATGTTGACTCGCATAAGAGATTTAACCTTGTGATGAAGGAGGTGGTTAAGGAGGAGGTAGTGAAGTTGTTGGACGTAGGCATTATCTATCCCATCTCTGATAGTGCTTGGGTGAGTCTAATCCATTATGTCTCAAGAAGATGTCAATATTTTGAGCAAATAGGCTGAATGCTTTTTCGTTTGCTTTCATTCCAATAAATAAGAGTTTTTACAATCTATTTTAGGTACATAATATTCAGTATAATCTAAATTAAGAAAATTAATACATATGCATAATTTAAATATTCAGCTAAAAGGAAAAAATCTGTGCAAATATAATATTTCCTTTTTTACAGTATTGCGAAGAAGGAAACTCTTTATTATGCCTGATTTCATTTATTCCTGGTTGATATCCCCCTACAAATTGATGCTAGCTGGTCAAGAAACATCAATTTGCTGACAAGAAACTGATGATGCTGTCGAGAAAAAGCTTTAGTAAATATATCAGCCGTTTGAAGATCAGAAGAGATATGGGGAAGAGAGATAACACCCTCCTCATAGACTTCTCAAATGGAATGATAGTCCACTTCAATGTGTTTCGTGCATACATGAAAGATGAGATTAGTAGCAATTTGGATAACACTAGTATTATCTGCATTTAGAGAAGTAGACTCAAGCTGAGGAAAATCAAGTTCAGCCAGCACGCCACGAAGCCAAATGATCTCAGAACAAGCAGATGACATAGCGCGATATTCTGATTCAGTAGTTGATTTAAACACTCGATCTTGTTTCTTGCTCTTTCAAAAGATTAAAGAGTTGCCGAGAAACATGCATCATCTAGTAATAGATCGACATGTATCAGAACAACCAGCCCAATCGACATCACTATAGGCTGTTAAGGTGATAGGAGAATCTGCAGTAAAGAACAAACCACGATGAGAAGTACCTTTCAAATATTGAATAATACGTCAAACTGCAGCTAAATAAATATGCGTAGGTGCTTGCATAAATTGACTAACTTGTTGCACAACAAATGAAATATCAGGACGCGTAATCGTCAGATAATTGAGACTGCCAACCAGTTGTGTATGTAGAGATGGTTCAGATAGAAAGTCACCATCGTTATGTTGATATTTGACATTTACTTCCAAAAGTGTATCAGTGGAGCGACCATCTTAAAGATCAACCAAAGCAATGAGTTCCTTTGTATAGTTGTGCTGATGAAGAAAAATAGTAGCGGCAGAAGAGTAAACCTCAAGTCCTAAGAATAAGTTAATGACCCTAAATTTTTCATATGAAAAGAACCCTGAAGACATTTCTGTAGCTGAGGCATCAATTGATTGTCAGATTCTGTGATGACAACATCATTAACATATACTAACAACAAAACAATTCCCTTGACAGTCTTGCAAAAAAATAACGACGAATCATACTGACTTTGAGTAAAAGAGAAGCTAAGAAGGGTATTGCAAAAAGTTTCAAACCAGACACGTAGAGCCTGTTTCAAACTGTATAGAGACCGTTTGAGTTTACAAACATCACGTGAAGGTGTAGAAAATAAGCCTGAAGGAGGAGTCATATAGACGTCTTCTTTGAGGTCCCCATGTAAGAATGCATTCTTAACATCCATCTGCTTTAAGAACCAACTTTTAGATACAACAATAGATAACACAAGTCGGACAGTTGTCATCTTAGTCACCGGTGCAAATGTTTCGTCATAATCAATCCCGTGTTCTTGTCGATTGCCAAGAGCTATCAATCTTGCCTTATATCTGCAAGAGAGCCATTAGATCGGAGTTTAAGAGAATAAACCCATTTACAACCAATGAGTTTGACACCTGTAGGAATGAAACAATATCCCAAGTGTGGTTGTCTTGAAGTGCCTGAAGTTCCTCTTTCATGAATTTGACCCAGCAAGTCTGTTTGACAGCTTGATAGTTAGACGCAGGAACAGTAGTATTAGTAAAAATTGTAGAATAGCCATATTTATCTGGAGGACGGATATATCGTGTTGATTGTCGAATGCTTATTGGAGCAATTTCTGGATCAGGGTCGGGGAGGATTGAAGGTGAAGAGGGCAGGCGTCGTGTATAGACAATGTCTGGCTTGAACTGTTTATCAGCAGAAAAATTATCAAATTGTGGAAGTATAACTATATCTGATGTGAACACATGATGTTGAAAGTAATATTCATGTTAAAAAAAATCACATTTCGAGAAATATGTCATCGACTATTAATCGAATAATAACACAAAACCTTTATGATTAGGACTGTATCCCATAAAGACACATCGTACTGACTGAGCTGCCAATTTATGACGTTCATGATCAGGTAGATAAACGAAGAAAACACATCTGAAAGTATGTAACATATGATAATTATGGTGTTTATAAAAAATTCGATAGTAGGAAGACTTATACTTCAATTGTTGAGATGATAAGTGATTACTGATATTGACTGCAGTAGATAAAGCTTCAGTCCAAAATTTAGCTGAAACAGAAAATTCTATTAGTAATGTACGCACGGTATCTAATAGATGTCGATTTTTTTGTTCAACAACTATATTTTGCTACGGTGTATAGGGACATGAACGTTGTGAAACAATCTTTTTGTTCTGGAGAAATGCATGAAACTCATGAGACATGTATTCACCGCCATTGTCAGATCGTAAGGTTTTATTGCGAGCAAAGAACTAAGTTTCAATATATGCTAAAAATGTTTGGAATACAGTAAATACTTCTGTTTTGGAACGCAAAAAATAGATTCAAGTAAATCGACTGTAATCATCCATAAATGTCACAAAATATCTATATTGAGCATGTGAAATAACTGGTGTAATTCCCCAAACATCACTATGAATAATGTCAAAATATTTATTGACACGACTGTCTGAATTAGGAAAAGGTAATGCCTTACTTTTTCTAAGTTTACAAATAAAATAATCAACTACTAAATTCTTATCTGTAGAACAAAAAACATCACTTTTATGTAAATGCTTCAACGCCATATCATTTGGATGACCTAGTCTTTTATGTCAGATGTCTGCCTTATTCTCAACAACTGAAGATGTTAATGAAATATTCTGAGGAATAGTAAATTAGAATGGAAACAGTCTGCCCACTTTAGACCCCTTCGCTATCATCTTCCCCGACACCTGATCCTGTACAATACAATCATCACGAGAAAAATGTACTTCACAGTTATTATCCACAATTTGACCAACAAAGAGTATGTTAGTAGATAATTTAGGAGATTCCAAAACATGTTTGAATGATGAGTTAATATCACCAACTGTCGTAATTGAAATATTTTTTCCATTAGCAACCTCAATATGTTGAGTACCAGTGTACGGTCGTTGGTTATGCAATAACCCAACACTGCTAGTCATATGATTTGTGGCGCCTGAATCAACAAACCAAGAAGAAGTAACCGAAGAAATGGTTTTACCTTTCCCATGAAGGTCGAGAGCAGAAAAGGCAGAGAGAATTATCTGTTGAATCATATAGGGTGTGACAGTTGATTGATTATTATCAGCAACAGTAGAAGTCGAGGCAGGATCGTCGGATACCGTGACGTAAAGTGCTTGTGGTTTGCGATTTTGGGGTCGTGTTGGGCACTCCGTAAGAGTATGTCCCTTTTGTTTGCAATAATTATATACCTTATTTTCACAATTCCGTGCAATATGAGCAAATTTTTTGCAGCTGTAGCACTGCACTGGCCCCTTCACTTTGGTCTTAGCAGCTTATGTCATATTAATTATTTTTGATGATCCACCTGTTGTACTGATAGTAGCTTATGTCGCCAATTTTTGTTCTTTGCGCAGTAATTGCCCAAAACAAACATCCAAATACAGAACCGAATCTCTGTTCAGCAACCCAACTCGAGCAGTTTCAAATTCAGGCCTCAGTCTCATTAAAAACTGATCACGACGACTTTCTTCATGAATAGCTTGAAGACTAATATCCTTTGACACTTTAGCATAGATAATACAAGTATATTCGCTCCATAAATTTAAAAAACCAGAATAATATTGTTCGATTGAAATATTACCCTGACTATAATTACTCATGTGAAGTTCTAATTGGAAGCGTTTCACAGAATATTTTGATTATAAACGCACTTCAAGTATTCCCACATTTCTTTACCTGTGCCAAATGATCGTAGATTGTTCACCATATGAGCCTCAATAGATCCCAAAATCCAAGAAACAATCAAAGCATCCTTTGCTTCCCATTGATCACGATCTTTTGTCTTAGTAGGAGCTGAGGAATACGCATCAATATGGCCTGAAAGCTCCTTCCCTTTTAAGAACATTCTTAGCTGAAATTTCCAGCTAAGATTTCAGAAGACATTTTAACTAGATTGATCGTCGATCGAAATATCCAAGATAAATAAAATTCAAATCGCTGATCTAAATCAACGTGAAAGGCTAGGGTTGAAGATCGAAGAGCGCGGCGAAGCTTGAAGCAGTCGCGATCGTGAAGATCGAACGAAGAGGATCGCAGTAGAACAGAGTGGATCACGGTAGGAGCGAACGAGCAGACAAGCGGATCGCGACAGAACTCGGAGCGACGATTGCGGCAGAGCTCGTAGCGGACAGCGAATCGCGACAGAGCGAGCAACGATCACGGCAGAACTTCGAGTGGACGAGCAGATCACGACAGAACGAAGGTGGCGCAGTATCAGAAGATGTCGATCAAGCGAAGGTATCGCAGAACGAACGAAGCCACAGTATCGGAAGATGCCGGACGAGCGGATCGTGATAGAACGAAGGTGTCGCAGAACGAACTAGTCGATCAAGAAGAACTCAGAAGATGTCGATTGAAGAAGATGACGCACCAGAGAAGATGTCGCAGAACGCAACACCAAAGGTTCGATCGAACGGAGTCGATCGCACCGACATAACTCAAACAAAGCGCACGACGAAGATACCGTAGAACTCAAAGACAAAAACAAGCGCTTCGGTGAGGAAGCTGTCGAAGATGCCTGACAAAGATAACAAAAGCTAAAATTTCAAGAATTCAGACTCTGATACCATGTCAAAATTTTGAGCAAATAGGCTGAATGCCTTTTCCTTTGCTTTCATTCCAATAAATAATATTTTGTACAATTTATTTTAGATACATAATATTTAGTATAATCTAAATTAAGTAACTTAATTAATACATATTCATAATCTAAGGATTCAGCTAAAATGAAAGAATCTGTGCAAATATAATATTTCCTTCTTTGCAGTATTGCGAAGAAGGAAACTTTTTATTCTGCCTGATTTCATTTATTCCTGATTGATAGAAGGGACGGGTGGCAGTGGTGGAGAACGAGAAGAATGAGTTAATAATAAGACAGTACGAGAAATGCTATAATGAGATTTTTAATGTTTTACTGAAATTAAGATTGAGAACTTATTATTCTTATTGGAATAGTGAATTGAGTTAAAATTTACATTTTTAGGCTTGATCTTGGATGATTTTTATGGAATTACTTATTTTGGTTCCTTGGGCTATAGGCAGGACTTTTAAAACTTGTAAAAATTTTTAAATATTGAAGAATGATATAAAATTTAATTTATTTTCTCACTGCTTTGTATACTATTAGATATGCGTTTTTAAAGTGCTTTGCAAGTTATGCTCACAACTTTCAGGGGGCAATTGTCTTTTTGCTAACATTGGAACTAAATTCAACATTTGGTGATTTTTCCTGTATTCATGCTTCTAAGCTATTTGGTAATTGATGTATTCATGATTAAAACTTTATCAAAATTTGATTGTACCGATTTCATTTTGGAGGTGTTTTTTTCATTGTTGCAAAAATTTGTATCGGTTCTCAGGTTTCTTGTAGCATTTTATATTCTTTTAAATTATCTATTGGAATGAATAAAGCATGTTTTATGATTTTGCATCAAAAGTGACTTTATCTTTGCCTAGTTTAAAAGTTTTATTTTTATGATTTGCGGAAATTGTGAAAAATCCAATGAATTGGTTGGTGATTTAGATGCATCTATAATTGGGATAATGTTATATTTATTTATTTATTTATTTTTCCTTGAACTTTTAAGCTATTGGCCCTGTACATTATGCAACTTTACATCGCCCCTATTATTTCTCAAGAAATTAAATTTTACGTTTTTTCTTAATAAACTTTTTTGGGTTTAGATCATTAGCTTTTCTTTCGGCTTGAATTTAACTTCTCTTTTTCTCATTTATAATAAAGTTATTGTTGTTATAATTAAAAATGAGATTTTTTTTTGGTGTGAATATTTCACTACAAATTATGCAAACACATGCATATGTAAATGATCATGCACATTTATTAGATTTAAATAGAATTGAAAGTTCAATTAAATCTAAAGGTTGTTATAGTTAAAATCTCGTAACTATTTTTAATCTATACAAATTTGTAGACACCCATTGACCAATTGATTATATATATAAACTCAGCTATAGGTATTATGTAATTCCACTTAGTTGTCTGTTTACATATCAGACATTGTAGCAGATCACCCAAACTTTTATTAAACTGCTTCAGCTTATCTATCAGCCTGTTAATGAAAAGCAGTTAGAACTTTTAATGAAGTTATCATTTTTTGCATGCACTTACTCGCGACATAGTAGTTGAGGGTGTAGATTCCCACTATGAGATCGTTGAGGGTGTAGATTCCCACTATGAGATCGCAGGTTCAAATCTCATATTTTATCTTTTGAGCTCATCTCTTCCGGAAAAAAAAAAAGTTGTCAGTTTTCCATAAAGTTTCCGGGATAAAACTCATAAATATCATATCATAATTTTAAGCAATCCATACAACTTCATTAACTCATTTAAGTATAATATTGCTATTTTTGAGAGACAAATTGTTTTATCATGTTTTTTTTTTCAAACTTTAGCTACTATGACAAATGTAGTCAAGCTTCCTATAAATTCATGACGATTATAACATAGAATTGGTATTAACATCTTATGATTTGGTAAGGGCGTATAAAATTCAACATTATTTTTTTCAATCTCATCTACTCGAAAGGTTCTGCACTCTGATACTTACTGCGTTACATCTCTCTTAAAGTTGGCTGATTATGCCTATGTTCAGACATTTAGATATTTTTACCATTATCAAAATCTCTTGCAACACCACAAATATATAATTTTTAATAACAAAACTTAAAAGAAGAACGCACAAATGAGTTTCTTTGAAAAGGTAGCTCTCAGTTTTACCACATAATTTATTGTAAGATTTACATACATACCACTCAATTCCAATGTATTTACATGTCTGACACCTAAATTTCAATTTTTACATATGTACCACCTTACCTAGGCCTGAAAAAGTGTATTTCACTTTTAAAAAGTTAAAATAGTGATATTTTTTATGTAATATGAAAGATTTGGGTGGTATAAATGTAAAAAATAAAGTTTAGGCATTAGCTATGTAAATACATTGGAATTGGGCGTTATGTATGTAAATGCCTTCTATTTTATTTAGTAACATGCTTTCATAAATGGGCACATATTGACTTTTTTCATTTGTGGGTACTTGGTCAATTTCTTAGCTCTTTGACACTGGTTTCTAGTACTCGGTTTAATAAACTATTTTGTACTCTATACACTGTAATATTTAGTAACAATATTGAGTTCTTTCAGGCTTACAATATATTTTCAGCATATTAGATTTTGTTTCTGCTAATAGCTCGCTGCTGAATCATGCCGTTGTTTCAACCAACTCAAACAACGAGAATACTCTCCTTCCTTATGTTTCCCCGAATGGTTCTCCTCGTCCATTTATTCCATTGCTCGCACCTTCCCCTTTGGCACCTTTTATGAACAGTACCACACCAAAACTATCAGGTAGTGATGGCAGAAAATCATTCGTCTTTCTACAGATTTTTTGGGAAATTTACATACATTCCATAGAATTCTTATGTATTTACATATGTAGCACCTAAAATTTACTTTCTTCATATCACATAAAAATGCCACTATTTTAACTTTTAAAATGTCAAATACACATTTTTATGTATAGGTAAGGTGGCATTATGTAAAAATTGAAGCTTGGGTGTTAGATATGTACATACATATGAATTGAGCGGTATGTTCATAAATCTTTTTTTATTTTTAGGGAGATTTATATACCTACTACCCAATTTCTATGTATTAACATATCAAGCATCTAAATTTCAATTTTTATCAACATACCACTGGTCCTATTCCGAAAACATAGGAATCGGATGGTTTGTTCGTTAAAAAATGGAGTTTGGGTGGTTGATATGTTAATACATAGGAATCGAGCGCTGAGTATGTAAAGTCCCTTTTTTTTTTAGAGACACTGTATCAAAAATTTTATCAGGTTTCCTCTGCTTCCCTAGGGCATTGTGGGCTAAACTTCAGCGCCACCAATGATTTGATGAAAACCACTGCCGTCGATTGCTTAACTTCTTTCGCACCTTTGTTAGCCAATGTGATTTGTTGCCCACAGTTGCATGCTACGCTCGCTATCCTTTTAGGTCAATCAAGCAAGCAGACGGGGATGCTCGCTTTGGATTCTACTCATGCAAACTATTGCCTATCAGATATCCTCCAGATTTTAGGAAGTCAGGGAGCCAGTTTTGAGCTTCGGCAAATTTGTTCAATTTATCCATCAAATCTTAGCGAAGGTTTGTGCCCCATTGGAGACGTCAATGGGGTTGAGAGTGCTATTGACTCCTCTAAACTCCTCGCTGCTTGCAAGAAAGTTGACCCGGTGAATGAGTGCTGCAGCAAAGTATGTCAGAATGCTATTTTCGATGCTGCAGAGAAGATTTTGATGAGAGACAGTGGCATAACGAGGATGGGAAAGATGCATAATTTGACGAAAAAAGCATCGAAAGTTGATGATTGTCGGAGCATTGTACTCAGATGGTTATCGAGTAGACTCGACACAGTATCTGCTACGAAAGTTCTTCGAAGCGTGTCCAACTGCAACGTCAATGGAGGTAAATATTACATTGGGTTAATACTCTTCAGCACTTTTTTGACAGCTGATTTATGATGCAGTATATTTTTGTCCGTGTGAGAAATTTTTTTTCTTTGATTGTCAAATTGATTTGATTGAGCTGATGTAAAGTATAGACATGAAAATCAATAGTTTGAGAACGATATTTAGCTTTTTATTTCTTCTCACTTTATGGCATGTAGTTTTGTTATGTCCACTGTACTCTAACTTTTTCGAATAGCACATTTTTTTTTTTTTTTTTTTTTTTTTTTTTTGGCCACAGCTTGTCCGCTTGTCTTCCCAGATACCAGAAGTATTGATAAAGAATGCGGAAATAAGATAAAAAACCACACTACATGTTGCCATGCTGTGAATAAATATGTAGCTCACTTGCAGAAACAGAGCTTCATAACCAATTTACAAGCAGTGGATTGCGCTTCGAAACTGGCTCTACAGTTGCAAAATGCAAATGTTAGCATTGACGTTTACAGTCTCTGTGAAATTACTCTGAAGGATTTTTCGCTCCAAGGTTAGTAAATTTTAGCATTAAGGTAGATATAATATATATATATATATATATATATATATATATATTTGAAAAAGAAAAAGCCCAAGGGCAAGTATATTAATACGGAAAAGATACAAAAATATTGTATGAGAGGGCCTAAAAGAAAGCCCAACTCACATAATACAACACACACAAAACTCAAATAAAGAAAAAATACATAAATATAAAAAGCCAAAAAAGCCACAAAAGGGCGTAAAAGTGCTTTAGTTCTCCCTTTGCCTCTAGTCCTCATAAGTGAGCGGACTAACAAATTGCTAAGGTGAGTACCATTGCCCATAATAACCAACGTATCATCCATCTGATTTCTGAGCTCAAGTAGGTCTTCATTCTTCTTCTTCCTCCTAAATGTGTAGACCTGCTATTCCTCATCCGATAATTGACTCATCTGATCAGTAGATTCCAAAGTTGGCCGGACAGGTGTAGGCTTCCATGATTATTTATATTGGTTCATTTTAGTCGTGCAGTCTATAAAAGTGTCAAAGTTCTTTCTGGACTCTTCAAGTTTTGGCTGAAATAATCCTCTTTGGGGACTAGTTCAGCCCATATTAAAAGAGTATAGGGGCTAAATTGGCATTTTTATAGAGCCGTTTTAATTTTGAAAAAGGGATATGATTTTTGTAAATATAAAAATAGTTTTTATGTTAATATGATTTTTGAATGTAACATTTTAATTTAAAAATAGATGAGACCAAACGAGTCTCACATATTAACCAGTTTGGATGGATGAGCGCCGTACCACAAGTAATATACTATCCAGAGGGATAAACATACGACTTGTCAGTAGGCTCAACCACATAAACTAAGGATTTTGTGACATCTGTTTGGTCTGCGAAATATTTATATGAGGTCAACAAGTTCCCCTACATAATATAAGGATTAGATAGAATTTATTTTACCTTGGTTCCAAGTTCTCTATAGTTAATTATATCTGAAATGACCGAAGTCACTTAAGAAGACACTTAATTAAGATCAGTGGTTTTACTTTCTAGATTTCAAAGTTTAGGTTTCTAAGATTGGACATGAGAAAATTAAATGGGAGTAGCTCAAATAGGAACAACCATTTTAAGGAATCCAGAGGAGCGAAGAGTAGGGGATATCACAGATCTAGGGAGAACTCTGTTGACCTCCCAACTATTCTATTGTTTGGCTTTTAATCTTTGAAATGATGTTATTCAATGCTTAATCCTGCAATTTATTTAGAATTTAGGACTTATGTTCACACGATATCTGATCGTGCAAATATCCCAAAAAGATAGGAGGATTTACACTGTACCGTACAATAATCTTAGAATCCTAAAGTGTTAGAACTTATGATTGCACAACAGGGTTATGCAAAAGCCTAAAAATGATATGTGAGGGTTTAGGCTGCGCTATACAAACCATCTCGAAATCCTATGAGTTATTTAAATTAAGGAAAGTGATTAGTGATGTGAATTTATTTTGATGGTGCTCTTCTGAGTGTCCTCGTCGTGCTGCCCACGGTGCTCGCTCCAAGCTCCTCGTCGTAGCACCTTCGGGTTTGATATTAATTTTAAATGGTACATGTAATCATTAGATTTTCATACACTAAGGTATAATGTATAATAGAACAATAAAGCATGTAGTATAAAAGAAAAGAACAGTAGAATGTGCGACATAGAAGAAGAACAATACAGTATGCTGTAGAGTAAAATGCTGTAATGTAAATCAAACCTTGATATTTGGGAAGGCTGCTGCTCTTTTAAGCGAGCTAGTATACACTGTATAAAAAAAGAAATATTGACTGAAAAACTCGAGAAATTACTAATGACCCATGGCGAAAAACTCGGTAAAAATCAGCAAATGACTCACGACGGAAAAACTTGGGAAAATCGACAAATGACATTTTCAAGAAAATTATTAAAATCTCGGGAAGATCCCGGAAAAAGGACCACGATTGTTTTGCCCAAAAATTTCAATAAAACATACGAAAAATCCAAAAAGAGGAGACCGCAAACACTCGGGTCGGGGCTAGGCTCAAATATAATATATTTGTACTCGAGGGATGTCGAAGGCTTCTATCGGTCACCCAGATGTTTAAAGCCCGCCACTCAACTAGAAAAATGTCCTACTAAACCTAACTTAGGAGGATACTCCTTAGCTCAGTATCGGTAATCAACAAGTGGACAACCAAGTTGTAGCACATTTAAAAAATTTTATTTTAGCATGCACGTGGATTTCAGGCATACAAAAAGGGAGTTGTGTCAATTTTGTAGTGAAAATATTTTTATAAATATTGTATTTGTTCTTATCATGTATCTTCTTATCAATTTTGAAAAGTATAGTTGTCCACGAGTCGATTACGCTATCGAGCGAATGACCGCCAACAATCTAAGAAGGTACGGGTCCCCCGCTAGTTTTGTGTCGGTGAATGATACTGTCTTCCTATATTTTATCAGATCCCAGGGTTGGGTTTTGAGGTTGTAGGATGAAATATCATTCCGGTCTACCACTGGCGTGCCTTTGTCATCATCGCCCTAAGCCTCAAAACAAAATCGACCTACTTGCGACCTTGCTTGATGGATTCATATATAGCAAAAGACTAGATATGGGCACTTATGTGTCAAACATAAGTACTGAAAACAGAATTAAGAAGGAAAAAATAAAAATGGGGATGAGAGAGGAGGAACTGATCCACCCAAAAGATCGAAAAGACGAAGAGTGAGAATCAACCCTCAAAACTTGTAACAAAAATGTCTGAAAAGAAGGGCTCAAGATCCTTGAATCAATCTAAGAAGGATATCATTTTCTCAAATTTCATAAATGGATCAACCCAAGGAAGGTATCCCTTCCAAATCTTGTTTCGAACAGGTTGAAACGGGCCCAATATTAATGTGATAATTGTACCCATAGCTCCACCACCTATATGTACTTACCCAAGCCTGAACCCAAGTGTGACATTTATGTTATCCAAATTTTTAATGTCAAACTTCCAAAACTCCTTTATGAATGACAATTTGACAAGTTTTCCTTTTAAATTCTTTATGAATCCGATCTATATCATCTCATGTTTTCGAACACAAAGCTGTAGAGGCCTTCAAATTTCACAAATCAAGCAAATCCACTAACGACAACTTTCAAAATTCCCAAAATTTTGGAGACACTAAAGCCATCCAATTCCAACTCCAATCAAAAGCTTTCCATATCATATAAGCGCGAAATTATCCAAATAAAACCAAATAATTGCTCAAGCCCAGGGGCAACAGAGAGGGACAACCAAGAGAGACGACCAAGTCCCAAAATAATTCCACGGGTAGGGACAAGAAAGAGAACAACCCAATCCTCAAAACAAGCTCACGGCCAGGAACCACAAAGAGAGCAGCCCAACCCCAAAACAAGCACGACCAGGGACCATAAAGAGAGCAGCCCAACACCACTACCCTCCAATTTGCCATATAAAGAAATCTTAAGGGAAGGCTCATGACTAAGGGACAATAAAGAAGAAAGCTAATCCCAAAGCAACCACAACACAAACCAAGGAATTACAACAGTAAGGCTCACGGTCGGGGGCAGCGAGGAGAAAGCCAAGCCCTAAATCAAACATATTTAACATAAAAGAGCTACAAGTGAAGGCTCACGACCAGAGGTAGTAGAGAACGGCCAAACAGGACAAAAGAAAATCAGCTAGGATGCTCACGGGTAAAGGCAACATACAAAAATCACTAAACCAGCTTCTCAACAAAAGGGGAAGTAGGGAACAATCAAACAAAATAAAAGAGAACCATGTTAATGCTCTCGGGTAAGGGCAACAAGGGAAAATCACCACAGCATGTTTTCTCGGGTAGGAATAGTAAAGGAGAAGCCACCACATATATTGCCATTATACTCTTTTGATATACATAAGAGAGTGAATGGACAAGCTCTTATGAACCATTCGAATTGAAACCATTTTCATCAAATAAGACATGATAGTGAGTTGGTCTGCTTATTTCAGACATTTCCACATAGAAGCACATATTGAAATCATAATTTTTGGGATGACAGATTTGATTATTAATAAGTTCCAGGAGATACGCTATCTGGAGAATCTCCAGTTAAAGCCGAGCCCCGTAAGAAGAGCAACAACATAACAACTCAGACAAACCGAGCCCCACAAGAAGAATAAAATAGAGAGCCGTAAAAAAGGTATACCGAGATTAGCAAAGGGACAAGATGGAAAACCAATGATCGGCAAACCGAACCTAGCACATGGGGCAAACCGAGCCCAACATAGGACAAAACAAGACACAATTTCAGCTCAATTAAACCTAACAAAATAGAGCCAAGAACATAACATGATTTCCACCAAACTGAGCTTAATTTTAAGCCAAACCGAGCCCAGTATAAGGGGAATTCCAATTAGGTGCTCTTGGGTGGAAGTGGCCATAGAAACCACCATCCTAGAAAAAATATTTACCAGTTCACAGGTAAGGGTAGCAAAAGAGGGAAAGTCACCAACTAAAAACACACAAGGAACCACAATAGGGATGCTCACGGGTAGGAGCAAGCAACAGGAAATCACCGCATGGAGGCTCACGGCCAGGGACAACCAAGGGAAATCAACAGCCCTTTAAGATATAAGCTCCCAACCAAATAAAAGAAAGTTCACAACCAAAAGGCTCAAGGCCAGGAAAAGCAACACAGGGCCACAAAGCAAGCCCAAAAAGCTTCAAAAATCTCACATTTCCAACTGCAGGTGTTTTGAATAGAGGAAGAAACCAGGAACAAAAATAAGACTTCCTGAAATAAATTTTAAAAGCTCTCAAAAGACATCATTCCTTCCAATATATGATTCGAAAAGAGGGGCAACAACTGTAAGGAGCAAAACAAGACTCAAAACAACTACCAAAAGTCTTGGAAACCAAATTTCAGCTGTTTATGTATTCCAATTGTAAAAGGTATCAAAGAAAACAACAAAAAAAAAACATGCCTCAAATATGTTCAACACAGGGCCAACCCAAAAGTAAGGCCTAACCCAATAGGTAACTAAACCCAACCGTCACGAGACAAAATCAGGCCCAGCACAAGGGGCAAAAATTGAATCATTTCAAGGCAAAACCGGGCCCAAATCTCAGGCCAAACCGAGCCCAGTAAAGGGGCAAAAACAAAACAATTTCGAGGCAAAACCAAGCCCAGGACAGGTGCAAAACCGTACAGAACTTTAAGCTAAAATTCAGCTTAAAAGGATCCAAAACCGAACCAATCAAATGGGGAAAATTAGTACAGAACTTTCAACATTTATCTGGACAGGAATAACAATAATAAAAGCATCAATATTTCATTTTCAGCATGAATTCTAGATGAGCAAATATCATTTCAGAGTTCATAATTGTGTCTTCCCAAGCATTTCGAGCAGAAAAGAAATGCCAGCAATCCTTTCCCCTAAAATCACTCTTCCTTTAACAATAAATTGATTCAACAGGGAGAAAAGAAAGAAGGCTACAGCTTTCAACATACAAATATAGAAATAATAGAAGCGTAAGAAGAAGATTTGCATGTGACAATGGATCAAAACATGTTTTCCCTAAACTAACTTCTAAATCAGAACCAATAAAAGTATTAAAGGTCCATTACATGATATCAATGCCATTACGAAATACCAGTTAAGATAAAACAAGGCCTCATGTATGCATTCCCTATTTTAACATCTCCAATATGTGTCGAGCAGGACAACAAATCAGAGAAGAGAAGGGATAAATACCTTGCTTGAGATTTCCTAAAAGAAAACAAAAGAAAAGCCACAAAGCTTCCAAACACCCAACACACAAGGACCTAGCAGAGAAGGAACTTCAGCAGAGCTCTCTCCTCCTAAAAGCCTCGAACAACAACTAGCGAAAACTTCAACCTCCCTTCTCTCAGAAAATTTTCAAGAACCCAAAATCTTCTTTCAGGTAGGATTTTATAGGCAAAGGGGAGAAGAGCAGCCACCTACCACCCTCACTAGTGGTCAAATTAGGCAAAGGGAGAGGAGAAATGTATTTAGGGTGAAGGAAATACAACCTCGAGAAAAAGAAGGGTCGGACACGAGGCAGACACCAACTGGCGAGCCGCTCGGCCATGCAGAGCTCGAGGAGGCGAGCCGCGTGCACGAATGACAAAAGAATGCCGCATGTGGGGGAAGAGGAATGCCGTGTGTGGGGGAAGAGGAGGGCGAGTCTGTTCGCGAATGGCAGAGGAAACGCGGGAGCTGGAGCTTCGATCAAGCCGCGGGATTGAGTGGAACGTTAAGTGCGCGGGTGAGGGGATAAATAGGGTTTAGGATTAAAATTAATATTATAATTAATAATATAAATATAAAAGTTTTTAATATTTCAAAAAGAAAAATTTAATTTGTACATTTTATTCGTGCGTCACAGCATAACAAAATGGATGCCGTTTCTAGGTAATTCTGACGTTCCATATGCGTTGGCGTGGTCAGTTTCGTCATCGGAGGTCGTTTTGACAAATTCATCGATTTGCATGCAATTTTCTCGTGCGCGGAATTATGACAATATGAGTGTCTTTCCTAGCTAAAATTAGTGTCTCGGACGCGTTGACACAGTCCATTTCGTCATTGGAGGTCGTCCGAAGAAGTTCGCATTTTCACCCATCCTTTAAGCTTAATTCTAGTCCGATCTTGTGCAACCTAGTAAATTTTGTACATTTTGTGTGTGTGTGATGATAAAGTCCTGAAGAGGGTTTCCTAGAGATTGAGATCCTATTGAGAACTTCTCATCGATTCTCCACATGATAGTCCTTAACCACTCGATCATACGACGATGATTTTGAGATCATCAATAAGAGACATCAAAAGAGAAATAGGAAGTGGCTGAAATTTCTAAGCAAATTGATTCCAATACTAGTTTTCTAAGATAGTCAATAGGAACTTCTAGAGCTAGATCCTAGGATTCTAAGGAAAGAGTAATGACCTCGAAATAAGGTCAACAAACCTCTTAAAATAATGAAGACGCTATCTAAACACTTTTCTTATATATTTATATACATACGTACGTACATACATACGTACGTACATACATACGTACATACATACGTACGTACATACATACGTACGTACATACATACGTACGTACGTACGTACATATATATATATATATATATATATATATATATATATATATATATATATATATATATATATATATATATATATTATTTATATAATTTTAGGACTCAGTAAGAGGGATGCTAAGGTGGGGTGATTTATGTATCCTTACCAGTATTATTTTCCAAAGAGGCTCTTTTTATATCGTAACGCCTGAACTTCAGGCTATAATGGAGGCAGTCAAACAACTATTTTTAAGAATTATTTTTTTAGTATGTAACTCTTTTAGTTTATGTCAATTAATTATTTATTTGCATCTTTGTACTGAATAAGTTCAAGTGGTTTGCTAATGATTTTTTTTCTTCTTTTTCTTTGCTATGGATGGTTGATTACTTAAATGGCATGACTGAATGCAGTCGGATCTCAAGGTATGAGAATGACCTCAATCATTTTTTAATAATGATTACAATCACATGTAAATATACAACACTTTTGATTGCTTGCACACTTTTTAATTGTCAAATTTATCCGTTGGCTTTTGAAGTGGTCATTTTGATCCCAAAGTTTATAAAATTATCAATTTAGTTTTTAGAATAATTTAATATGCATTAACATGATCGTCAATTAGGACTATTTTAAACCATAAAGGAGTATGGGGACTAATTTAGTATTTTTATAAATTTTGGGAATAAAACATCAGTAGAGTAATTTAGCTTTTTCCATACCCTTTAGTGGAACCAATTTATATGCAGCCACAAAGTATTATCAAAACCGTAGATGATGAACTAGTTGGGATGGGATGATATGGAGATGAAATATCTTAAATATCTCACACTATCTTTTGTTTATTATCTTTTTTTATCATTAGAATTAGTAAATTAGAAAATATTATTAAATAATTAATTTTTTATGACACTCAAGAGAGTAACCATTGTGAACCCTGCATCCGCCTTTTCATTCTAGAGAAGCAATGTCATGAGAACGGAAGCGGAACAATCTATTTGGGAGGTGTTCTATGGCATTATGCCTTTAAACAAAGATGCAAAATTAATGTGCAGAAATTACACTTTTCTTGATACATGTTGCGATTTATGAGCCCAAATTATGAGGAGTCTATAAGTGGTTCGTGGCGTATAATTTCCTCTTGTGGCTTGAATAAAATTTTTATTTTCCAATTTTAATTTTCTTAGTGCAAGTTTGTGATTCCTTTTAGTGAGGTTAAAGTGCAACTACCTATTCTAGTGGATGTTATCTTCTTGGATCATTTGAGGCCTAGTTATTGTATAACTCCATTATTTATTTTATTTTCAAATTTGTTGCATAATGTTTTATTGGCTAGTTTAACACTCCTTGATTTTTTCCAAAATGTGGTACTTAAAAAATTGTGTTATTAACAATCATTTCATGACCAAATTTGTAATAACCATACTTATAGAAATTATAAACATTACAAATTTGACTTATGTGATGATTTAACGAAAAGTTAAAATGAAAGTATCTACCTATAATGGTAAAATTAATCCTTAAGCTATTTTTGGCTGATTTCTAAATATGAATAATTTCTTTGAAGACAAATTTTGCAAGATGAATGGTGGGTGCAATCTGTGAAAATGGAATTAATTGATTAAAACTAAAATCTACTAGATCAACATGGAGAGGTGAAGGGATAGGTTAGCAAGTGAACGTATTGTCATATGGGTTGAATGAATGAACTATTAAAAGAAAAATATTTGCCTAGAATATCATGATGCAATTGATGAATTTAAATCATTGAAGCTAGGAAAAAATATTGTTGAAC
Source organism: Phalaenopsis aphrodite (assembly GCA_003013225.1). NCBI lineage: Eukaryota > Viridiplantae > Streptophyta > Magnoliopsida > Asparagales > Orchidaceae > Phalaenopsis > Phalaenopsis aphrodite. The sequence continues at coordinate 991,685 of NEWO01000185.1, read as the reverse complement.
AAATTTGAAGATTTGACATTAAAGATCCTAATAAATCTCTATGTTTAGGTCTAGTTTAAGAACTAATTTAAGAGAAAATGACACCTAATCACATTCTATCATATGCATTATTATTGAACTTTCATTATATTTTGAGCAAATATTAAAATTTTATGTCTCTAAGAGGGTTACTACATTTTTAGTGTGTTATGCATTTTTTTAAAAAATCAATTTCAATCTGTCGCCCTGACTATATCTAATAATAGTAACACTATAAATAATAAGAATATTAACAAAAAATCATTTAAATCTGTAATTGGGTCAAAGTTACAAAGGCATCATGTAGTTGTCCCCAAATTGATTTGTATGCCAATGAGCATCCAAGTAGGAACTTGCTTGTAAATGTAGAGAGGGAATATAGTGAAATCAATGATTTTGATGTCGTTCACGAGTTTAATGAAATATTAATTTTTCTATGGATTCCTTAACTGTTTATTGTTTGAATGTATTGCATTGCATTTTATAGTTACTCAACTACTTCTAAGGTTGATTTAGCACATCATCAAAATGAAGCCAAATGTCTACTTACAAGAGCCTAAAAAAGTGCCCAATTAAGAGTCCATTCAAGACCCTTCGCAAAAGCTATATTAAGAAGAGATATTTGAATTTGTATTTATTGTCTATATTTCAATTTCAGCTTCTAGAATGTTTGAATTTTCAAATTTTGATGCTTTTATGGCTGGTCATAAAAAGAAAAAAATAATAAATTAGGAAGGTGGCTAGCACCTTCCTCATTAATAGCCACATACCTCCCTTTAAAAGTTTCTTCTCATTTTATTTACTTTTTATCATTGTAATCTCTATAAATAAGGTTGATATGCAATGCTTTGGATCATTTGTTAAATGAAATATTTGGGTAAGAACTTTCTCTATTGTTGTTTGTTGCTTGTTGCTTGTTGCTTGGTGGCCTCAAGTATTGCCTTTTCTTCGGTGAGTTTAGTTATTTATCTTTGCTTTTCTTTTATGTTATTCATTAATTTTCCGTTAAACTTGCTCTTAAACTCTTCACCACTCTTCATCCACTTTCTAAGCTTCTTATAATATTAACAAACCAACAACCAATTCCTCATAACCATTTCAAACTCCTCTTCATAGCTCTTGACCAAGAAAGAGCATATTAAGACCAAGTCTTGTTCTCTAGATCATAAGTAGACATCCTAAGCTATCCGCCAATAATATTTTCTAACCACTTACCCATTATTATGCCACATTTCCAAAGTGATTTCAAATCAGCCCAAACTAACCTAATCCAGACTAGTCTTGTTATTTTAGCCACCATTCTCTCCTAAATCTTTTAAAATTCTACCAAAACCTCGACATCACATCTTTATACTTAAAATCAAATATCAATAGCAAATTTTAGTACTTTATCTCATTGAAAAAACCACCTGCTTCCATCATATTTGATATCAAAGCACATCTGGGAAGCAACTGATTTGGTAAGAACTTTTGAACATCTAAGAAGAAATTTTTTGTGGTGGAATTTTTCTACAAGCTTATGAATTACTTCTAAAAAGGTTGAGGTAAGTGAATTTCTTCTATTTATAGATTTATTTTCTAGTATATTTCTTGCAAAATTGTGGTGTAAGCATGAAGTCTAATTAGTATATTTCTTGCAAAATTGTGGTGTAAGCATGAAGTCTAATTAGCGAACTCTACTATAAAGCTTGACTTACATCCCTTGTGTAAACCTATCCCTAAACTTTTTTTCTTGGGTGAAAACTTTGTTAAGGGAGTGCTCCACTTAAATAAAATATAACCTTACGTTGATCCGATCAAAACATTAAGTTTTCTGCTTTACTTGTTATGGTAAACTAGTTGCTTATTCTGTCTAAACTTAAGGAACTTTGCCATCTTAAAAACATGAGGTTTGTAGATCTAAGCAAATTGCATTTATAATTTTTTTCATAAGAGTATATGTGTATAAATGCTAGTGTATTTGAGGCAAAAATATTTAAACTAGATAAGGAGAGCTTGGGACGTAAGTGGTCTTTGTATCTCCCTCATCACCTAGAAATTCTTTACCTGAATATTAACTTTATTTATATACATATTCTTTTTTTTTTTTTGTCTCTCATTTCTCTTCACAAAAAAAAAAAAAGAAAAGAAAAGAGAAAGGCGTTATGACATCAAAATTAGTTTCCCGAGATCAAATTATAAATTTAGCTCGAATGGTTCATTCTTTAGATCTTAGGAGTCATGAAAGTGATACTAAGAATAAAGAGTTATTTGAGGAGACTAAAAATCAAATGTAAGATTTAAAAGATCAAGTGCAAGCAATTCTAAACCTTCTTCGAAATAATAAGCCCCCTGCCACCTCACCTACCCAAATTCACATTGCACTATTAAAAGAAAATGATTCATTCTTTGAGCCAAGTGAAGACCAAATTTGTAGAAGACAACCTAATCTTATAAATGAAAGTAGAAGGGACCATCTTTATCGAAATAATGATGATTTTAATGACCTCTTTAGTATAGTTAAAGTTGAAGCTCTATCCTATGATGGAACCCATGATCCTAATAAGCTCTTAGATTGGTTAGTCCAAATGGATGATTTTTTAGATTGTTATAAGATGGATGATTATCAAAGAGTTTCATTTGTCAAAATGAACTTGACTGGTCATGCTAAAATTTACTGGAATAATACATTAGTTAAAGAATGGAGGTTAGGAAGGAACCTCACTGGGATTGAAATAAAAGAGATGTTAAGAATTAAATATTGTCCTAGACATCATGATAAAAAATTAAATGGGCAGTTATTGACGTTTTGGTAATGTAGTCTTCCCGTGACTGAATACTTTAACACATTTGAAGACCTAATTGCCAGAATCAACTGCATTGACAAAGATTGGCAATTGCCCAATAAATTTGTCATCGGTCTTAGAGTGGACATTACAAATGAAGTTGAGTTATTTGACCCCCAAACCTTAGAAGAGGCCTTCCATTGCACTTTGTTGATAAAAATCAAAGGAAATCCTCATCTCTTTCAAAATTAAAAGGGCAAACACTCTCCACTTCATCACATAAACCTGATGCTAGAGCCACTCATCGTACTAGTCAAACCCAACATCCCAAAGCTCCTTATAATGGGAGTTTTAAAAATAATAACGATAGCATGTGTTTTAAATACCATAAAAAGGGACATGCAAAACCAATGTAAAGCCCCATATTCTTTTTATGGACGAAATCGTAAATCCTATTGATGATGACATTGAAGAAGCTTATGATGACACCTCTTTCTAAGGGTGACCTAGAATTCCTTAATGTCCAATAAATGTAGTTAGATGTTTGACTGTTACCAAAAAAGAAACTGGGATTGGAGGAGAAAGAATATTCTTTAGTATGCATGTTGTTCGTAATGAGAGAAGATGTAGATTAATTATTGATGGAAGAAGTGCAATGAATGTCATCTCAACCCATGCCATTACGAGAGCCAATCATTAGACTGAACCGCATCCTGAACCTTTTCATGTTAGTTTGGTCAATCATACATCTCAACCCATCACAACAAGATTGATAGTTATGAAGATAAAAAATATTGCGCGATGTCCTCCCCATGGATATTGTTCACATCTTATTAGGAAGACCTTGGTTGCATGACTTGAATGTAATCCACTGTGCTAGAGAAAATACTTATGTTTTTAAACATAATAATAAAATATTACGTTCATTCTTGTCAAACCTTTATAAAAGGTACCCACCATGACACCTCATAAAACCAATTCTGATCTTCAACCTTAATCCACTCTTAAGAAAGTTGCTAAGCTCCAATTAATGATTGTAGGAGATCCTATTGTTATGGAGAACATTACCATTTCTGATTTTTGTTTCCAACACCTTGGTTGTTCCATCAACTCTATAAATAAAAACAGTTGGATGTAGAATAATAAAAGAAGAGTTTTCAGATATACCCCTCCTACATTTATTGCACGTGAAAGAAGTAACACCTGAATCTAATGAGATTCACGTACCTGTTGTGGTCTCAACTCTTCTTTCATAATTCAGTGATGTTGCACCTAATGAGCTACCTGATAGGTTGCCCCCCTCTTGGTCCATTCAACACGTCATTGACTTGATCCCTGGTTCACAACTCCCTAACCTTCCCCACTATCGGATGAACCCTACTGAGCATACTGAACTAAAGAGACACGTTGAGGACTTACTTAAAAAATGATTTATTCAAGAAAGTCTTAGCCCTTGTGCAGTTCTAACTTTACTAACCCCAAAGAAAGATGATACGTCGAGGATGTGTATTGATAATCAGACCATTAATAAGATCACTATTAAGTATAGATTTCCCATACCTCGGCTGGATGACACGTTGGATATAATCTGAGGGGCAAATTTTTTTTTTTCAAAATTGATTTAAGAAGTGGTTATCCCTAAATTAGAATTCAATCTAGAGATGAGTGGAGAACTACGTTTAAGACCCTCAATGGACTTTATGAATGGTTGGTGATGCTCTTTGGACTTTTAAATGCTCTGAGTATATTTATGAGGTTAATGAACACCGTCCTAAAACCTTTTATTTGAAATATTTTTCTTTGTCTATTTTGATGATATTTTATTTTTTTGCCCAAGTGAGACATATCATTTAGAACACCTCAAACAAGTATTTAAAACCCTCAGGAAAGAACAATTTTACATCAACTTGAATAAGTGTTTCTTCTTATAAACTGAGGTGATTTTCTTATGATTCATTATTTCCACTTTTGAATCAAGCCTGTCATTTCCAAAGTTCAGGCAATCGTAGATTGGCCCTCACCTAAGGATTTCACTGACGTGCGCAATTTTCATGGCATAGTAAATTTTTATGAAAAACTTTAGTACAGTTGTTGCTCCAATAACCAATAATTTGAAACCAAATAAATTTCACTGGACTTCTGCAACACAAAAAAACATTAGATCAGGTTAAGGTTTTAATAATCTCTACCCCTATACTTGGGCTGCTTGGTTTTTCTAAAGTTCTTAAGGTAGCTTGTGATGCTTCTGACATTAAATTGGTGGAACTTAGGTCAAGAAAATCATCCAATAGCTTTCCTCTTTGAGAAATTGAATGAGGCTAAACAACAATATTCGACATATGATGGAGAATTTTATGCTGTCATTCAATCTTTGAGACACTGACGTTATTACCTTTTACATAAGGAGTTCATTCTTAACTTATATTATCATGCTTCAAATTCATTAATAATCAACGAAAGTTAAGCCATAGATGTGCTACATGGGTTGAATTTTTTTAAGATTTTTCTTTTTTTCTCATGAAAAAACCTAGAATTGAAAATAAACCTATTGATGCCTTATCTAGGGTAACTTTTTACCATAAGCTCTCTAGAACTAAAAATTTTATGGAATCAAAGATGAGTACCATATGTGTCCTCCTGACCTTAATCTAATTTTATATGGAAAATATTGATAGACCTTTGTCTCTTCAAATAATATTCTCTGTTATCAATTAATATATATATAAGGGAAAACAACTTTGTAGTCCTACAACTTCAGTTTGAGAACTTTTAATCTCCGAGCTGCATTATGGAGGAATAGCTTGACACTTTGGGAAGGATAAAATCATCTATTTAATAGGAAGTCATTTTTTTAGCCTTCAAATAAGAGAGATATTCAACAAATAGTAGCCCAATGTTTGACCTGTAAGCAAGCAAAAACCATCAAACAAAAATTAGATCAATATGTTGCATTGTCGGTAGCCCTATAGGCCTTGGGAAGATTTCTCCTTGGATTTTATCTTAGGATTACCCCGCATAGCTTAAGGATATGACATATTTGCCGTAGTTGATCTCTTCTCAAAGATGACCAATTTCTTGCCATGCTTTGAAACCAATGATGCTTCCCACATTGCTAGATTATTCAAATTTGGATTTGTATTTTATTATTTATATTTCAAATTTAGTTTCTACAATGTTTGAATTTTCAAATTTGGAGGCTTTTATGACTGGTCATAAAAAGAAAAAAGGTAATATATTAGGAAGATGGCTAGCACCATCATTAATAGCCACCTATCACCCACCCTTCTAAAGTTCCTCCTCATTTTATTGACTTTTTATCAATTTAATCACTATAAATAGGTCTGATATGTAATGTTTTGGATCAATTGTTAAATGAAATATTTGAGTGAGAACATTCTCTTGTTGCTTGGTTCTTGGTGGCTTTAAGTGTTTCATTTTCTTTGGTGAGATTAGGTATTTATCTTTGTTTTTCTTTTATGTTATTCATTAACCCTTCATAAAAATTGCACTTAAACACTTCACCTCTCTTCATCCGTGTCCAAAGCTTCTTATAATATCAACAAACCAACGACCAAAGCCTCACAACCATTCCAAACTCCTCTTCATAGCTCTTGACCAAGCAAGAGCATGTTAAGACCCAGTCTTGTTCCCTAACCCTTAACCCCATTATAATGACATTTTATTGACTTTTTATCATTGTAATCTCTATAAATAGGACTGATGTGTAATGCTTTGGATCGGTTGTTGAATGAAATATTTGAGTGAGAACATTCTCTTATTGCTTGGTGCTTGGTGGTTTTAAGTGTTTCCTTTTCTTTGGTGAGATTGAGCATTTATCTTTGCTTTTTTTATGTTATTCATTAATCCTTCATAAAACTTGCACTTGAACACTTCACCACTCTTCATCCGCGTCCAAAGCTTCTTATAATATCAACAAACCAACAACCAAAGCCTCACAACCATTCCAAACTTCTCTTCATAGCTCTTGACCAAGCAAGAGCATATTAAGACCTAGTCTTGTTATAAGTAGATATTCTAAGCTAACCACCAATAATAATTTCTAACCACTTACCTATTATTAAACTACTTTTCCAAAGAGATATTTCAAATCTGCCCAAACTAGCCTAATCCAGATAAGTCTTGGTGTTTTAGCCTCCATTCTCTCCAAAATCTTTTAACATTCTACCAAACCTCCACATCACATCTTTAGACTTAAAATCAAACATAAATTTTAATACTTTATCTCATAAAAAAAAGCCACCTGCCTCCATCAAAGGTTGAATTTGATCTAATAAGTATTACAATCTTGAAGCCTATTTCGAATATTGGGAGAAACTTTGAACACTTATGATGAGTTGGAGCTATGTGAATGTCATGGCAAGTCTACCTTATATGCATGAATTCGAAACCATAACCGTATCCAAATCCTGATAAAGTATTTTGGGTAGATAAAACTGCCATTTTTGTGTCTTAGAAGTGTTTCGCTTTAATTGACTACCTATATGGATCGAAGTTAATATGATACATTGCACATGGATATTGTCTTTGTTGTTTTGGGTCGGTATGGCTGCTTGATTTAGATATTATTTATTTTAGGAGGCTTGATACATGTTATTTAATGACTATTAGGAGAATGATAGTTTCAAAACCTAGCAAACTTAAGGGTAAATCTTAATCAACACAAGAATCCAGTACATCGAATGAAGTGAAAAGTCTTCAAATTTTGTGAGTAAAGATGCATTTAAGAAAGTGCAGTCAACAGGGTGTGTTGTAGCTATAGAATTGATTAATGTGATAATTAAACTTGTGCCTTTGCTAATTGATGTTAATTAAGGATTGGGTGATTTTAATAATATATTTTCTAGTGAGCTTACTAATGAATTATCACGACTGATTTGAAATAACACACTATTGATTTATTATCTACGTCATCATTGTTTAATTTGCCACCTTATATAACGAATTGCTTAGAGCGTACAAAACTTAGCAGACAAGTTGTTGAAATATAATAATGGATTTATTAGGCATAGCATGAATCGTTGCATTGTACTTTCTTTGATTACACCTATAGAGAATGATTATTAGAGAATATATGTGGACAGTAGGGCTATCAATAAAAAAATGATTAAAAACATATTTTTAAACCTCATTTGATTGAAATGATATAATTAATGAATGATGCTATGGTAGTTTCTAAGATTGAACTGAGTAGTAATGTTATAAAGTTAGAATGAAATATAATATGGTATTATCATCACTGACTTAAAATAACACACTATTGATTTAGTATCTACGTCAACATTGTTTAATTTGCCACCTTATATAACGAATTGCTTAGAGCATACAAAACTTAGCAGACAAGTTGTTGAAATATAATAAAGGATTTATTAGGCATAGCATGAATCGTTGCATTGTACTTTCTTTGATTACACCTATAGAGGATGATTATTAGAGAATATATGTAGACAGTAGGGCTATCAATAAAAAATGATTAAAATACATATTTTTAAACCTCATTTGAATGAAATGATATAAATAATAAATGGTGCTATGGTACTTTCTAAGATTGAACTGAGTAGTAATGTTATAAAGTTAGAATGAAGGATAACGTTGAATGAAAAGCTACTTTTAAGCCCAAAGATGAATTATATGAATATTTAGTGTTGTCTACTTGGATGAACAAATGCACATGATATTTTCATAAGGATAATGTCTATAATTATATCTTATGATTTTCTATGAATTTTTTCTTGTTATTTACTTGATGATGATCTTATCCTGGCAAGACACAAGATGATTATTTGGTACATTTTTGGAGTGTTTTTAAGGTTTTAGGGGTTGATAAATTATATTGAATTTGTAGAATTGCATTGTGACTCCACTAGTGATTTTTATAGGTTTTGTTGTCTAAAAATGGATTTATGATAGGGTTAAAACATTTCATGTTTGTCCAAAACCTACTAATATGCATGTTTTAACCTTGCTAAAAAATTATCGATTTGTATCAATGGGTGTTCACTGTCATGAGTCCTAATTCAAATTGTTTAAAGAAAGGAGAATTTAAAATTTTAGTCTTGCCAGAAACTACTAATATGCATTCTTTGTTAAGAAACTAAATAAGCAAGGATTCCCACATTACAGACGAATGCGGGTAAAGAAGTTAGTACATGAAACTAATGAAACTAATATTAGGATGTGATCTTGGAATATAGGTACGCTCAATGGTAAATTAATGGAATTAATTGATATTATGATTCATAAAAAAATTAATATCTTATGCATTCAAAAAACTAAATGTGTTGGAGAGAAGGCTAAACACATTGATAATTTAGGTTTTAAACTTTGGTATTCTGGTAAGAGTCGCACTAGAAATTGTGTAGGTGTAATTATATATAAGAGTTTGAAAGATAATGTTGTAAAAATTAATAGAGTTGGAGATAGAATTATAGCCTTTAAGATTATTATTGATACTAAAATTTTTAATATTATAAGTGGATATGCTCCTCAAGTAGGTTTAGATACAGGGTCTAAAGATAATTTTTGGAATGACTTAGAAGACTTAATACAATTGATACTTCTTGAAGAAAGAATTTTTATTGGAGGTGATTTAAATGGACATGTCAGTAGAATGGTAGAAGACTTCAGAAATACTCGTGATGGCTACGGTTTTGGAGTAACTAATGAAGAAGGTAGAGCTTTTTTAGATTTTGCTTTAGCGTATTATTTTGTTATTACTAATAATTTATTCAAGAAAGAGATGAACATCTTATTACTTATAAGAGTGGATCTAATAAAACACAAATTGATTATTTTCTTATGAGAAGAAGAAATCTTCGAGATTGTAAAGATTGTAAGGTCATTCGAAGCGAGAATTTAAGTACCCAACATCGTTTATTAGTTTTAGATTTTAAGATGAATAGTTGTAAAAGAAAAAATACCAGGACTCATCATCGTAGAATTAGATACGGGAACCTAAAAGACACAATTAAAATTATTTTTATGAGTAAAATTCAAGATTTTAAAATTTGAGATGTTCATGAAGAAGCAAATGTTATGTGGGATTAAATAACAAACATTATTAAACAAATAACAAAAGATGTGCTTGGTGAATCAAAAGAAAAAATTTTTATAAATAAAAATAGTTGGTGGTGAAATAATAATGTGCAAGAAAAGATAAAATATAAGAAGTTATGTTATAAAAATTGGTTTCAATGTAAAAGCTTAGAGAACGAGGAAATATATCAAACGGTCCGCCCACAGGGAGTCTAAAAGAATAATCTGTGACGCTAAAAATTCTGCTTTTAATGATCTTTATAATAGATTAAATACACAAAGAGAAAATAAAAGTAAAATCTTGACTCAAGTAAAGTGTATTAAAGATGAAAATCAAAAAGTACTTTTCTTAGAAAAAGATATTCAACATAGGTGGGTGAGTTATTTTGATAAACTTTTTAATGAAGTTTTTGAAAATACGATCGACCTTAGTGATCTTAATGTCGTGAATAATAATAAAATGTTTCATTTTTACCGTTGCATTAGTAAAAAAAAAGTTGAGGAGACTATGATGGAAAGTCTGTAGGACCTGATGATATCCAAATTGAAGTGGAAATATTTAGGAGATTTGGGAGTTTCTTGGCTTACTAAACTCTTTATATTATTTTAAAAACTAAAAAGATGCCCGAGGAGTGTAGGAAGAGTATTTTGGTCCCCATTTTTAAGAATAAAGGAGATGCACAAGAGTGTGCAAATTATAGAGGATTTAAGTTGATGTGTCATACTTTAAAGTTATGGGAGAGAGTAATTGAACATAAGTTAAGACACATTACAAAGATTTCTCATAATCAATTTGGATTTATGCCGGGCAGGTCTACCATGGAAGCTATACATTTATTGAGAGGTTTGATGGAGAAGTTCAGAGATAATAAGGAGAACCTACATTTGCTTTTTATTGATTTAGAAAAATCTTACGATAAGGTTCCAAGAGATATCCTTTGGAGAGTTCTTGAGAAGAAATGTGTTGATATGACTTATATTTAAGTTATGTATACTAGAGCTGTTACTTGTGTTCAAACTGAAGGAGGATTAACCAAATATTTTCCTATTTCTGTTGGATTACATCAGGGATCGGCTTTAAGCCCATATCTTTATGCTTTAGTTATGGATGGTCTTACTGGACATCTACAGGAGGATGTACCTTGGTGTATGCTTTTTGCTGATGATATCCTTCTCGTTGGTAAAATGAGAGAAAATCCCTGGAAAAACTTGAAATATGGAGGTCTGCATTGGAGACTAAAGGCTTTCATTTAAGTAGAAATAAAACTGAATACATGGAATGTAATTTTCGTAGTAGTAGCTCTAGTGATAGAAGCGACTTTGGGTGATCAAATTATTAAAAGGTGTGAACGATTTAGATATCTTGGGTCCGTTTTTCAAAGCGATGGTGATATACATGGGGATGTTAATAGTAGAATTCAAGTTGGTTGGTTGAAATGGAGGAATGCTTCGGGCCTTTTCTGTGATAGAAAAGTACCGCTTAGATTGAAAGGAAAATTTTATAAGACAGTGGTGAGATTTGCAATGCTTCGGGCCTTTTCTGTGATAGAAAAGTATCGCTTAAACTGAAAGGAAAATTTTATAAGACAGTGGTGAGATCTGCAATACTCTATGGCGCTGAATGTTGGCCTTTAAAAGAGAAGCATAATAATAAGTTAAGTGTTGCCTAGATGAGAATGATTAGGTGGATGAGTGGCTTTACACTTAGAGACAAAATGCGAAATGAATATATCCGTGATAGGGTTGGTATAGCTCCTGTGTCGGAAAAAATTAGAGTAAGTTGTCTTAGATGGTTTGGTTACATTAAACGTCGACTATTAGATGATCCGATTAGGAGAGTATTTGTTTTAGATTCGACTTGTGTTAAGAAAGGCAGAGGTAGACCTAGGAAGACTTGGGCTTATTGTATAAAAAATGATCTTAATTTACCAAAACTAAATGAAAATATGTCACTAAATAGGACGCAATGGAGAAAAAATATTCATGTAGCCGACCCCACGTAGTGGGATTAAGGTTGTTGTTGTTGTTGTATACTTTTTGATACTTGAGCATTCTCTATCATCAAGTAGTTTAAATTATATTCTAATCCTCAAGATCTAAAATATATAAATTCTCAAAAGCAGTTAGACAACAACATTCTAAATGGGTAGAATTTCTACAAGAATATTCTTTTATCCTTAAACATTGTGTTGATTTTGAAAAAAACACGTTAATGTTTTAAATAGAATTTATGTTCTACGTGCCATGTATGTGAAGTTTATTGAATTTGATGAGTTGAAAGGGGAGTATGCTACATGCAATGATTTTCGCATGATTTTTAAAAACTTAAATAATGCTTTATCATTGTTTAAAAGATATAGTTAAAGTTGGTGTTATTTAAGGGCACTCAGTTATGTTTTTTTTATTCATCATTTTAATTTTTTTTTATGATTTACATCGTTGAAGTTTTGATGAACATTTCAATTGCAATTAAATTATTGCAATGATTGAGAATATGTTATTTTGGCCAAGTTTTAAAAGAGACACATCTTTAATTATGTCAAAATGTAGGGTTGTTAATCTGCTAAGAAGAAAAAAAAAAGATTGTATTTGTTACTAGTTCCATAAAAACCTTAAGAGGAATTTATTATAGTCTTTCTGTTTGGCTTATCACGAATGCTGTGGAAGCATGATTCTACTTTTGTAGTGGTAGACCATTTTTCAAAAATGATGCATTTTATACCATTTTGTAAAATGGCTGATGTATTTGACATTTCTAAATTATATCTCAATAAAGTGGCTAAATAATACGGTTTGCATGAAATAATTATTTGCGATCATTTTGTAAAATTAAGTCATCTTTTTATTTCTGTATTGAGGCCTAATTTTTCTTACTTTGTTTATTTCATTTCTTGTTTAATTTATCTACATAAGTTTTTATTATCTACTTCTGTGCTCGTACTTTTATTTAAAGAGTGATATTTCCGAAATCTGATATTATGAAAATTAATTTGTTTGCTCGCTAATTTATTTTATTTCCATTGAAATTCTCATATGTTTACAATCATTTTAAGATTTTTGTCACTTATTTTTATTTAAAGAAAGGTAGTTGTGGTATAATTGGTAACTTCAAAGGTGTAAATTCTCTACCTTTTTTTACATAAAAGCATATCACATTAGGAAAACTATCTCTGAATTTTCTTACATTAAGAACGTTCCATGGTAATGAAAAGGCTATCAATTTTTTAAGTCTTGCTACCTTTTAATGTTTTTCTTTTAGTAGATTTTAGAGTTAAATTACATGAACTTGTGAAAGAATATACAAGATTTATTGATATTTCACCTATTTGGTGAATGCTACATCAATGATTTAAATGTAGTAATAAATAATAAGGAAAACTTACACACGTAGCACATAATTCTTATTAAATTGCATATCTCACACCTAAACCTTCATATTTACATATATAGCACTTTAGTTCTTTAAACTTATGGATGAAATGGTGGATATTACTTTTAAAAGTGGTAATAGTTTTATTTTTTATGCGATATTAAGGATTTGAGTGATATGTGTGTAAATGTGAAAGTTTAGGTGTGAGATATGTAAATACATAAGAATTGTGTGCTATGTATGTAAATGCCCTTAATAAAAGAAAAAGAGAATGACGGGTTCTTTATTGATGCAGAGCATTTTATTGTTGTCCTTCGTTTGTACTTTGTAATTTTGCTTATATTTTCAATATCTGGATTTGAAACTCCTTAATCTTACTCGCTATTAGAAGCAAGATACAACGTATTCGTCACTCTAACAAAATTATAAGCTTGGCAAAGCCAACACTCATCAAAGTTTCTACAAGGTGGTCTTTCTAGATCTGACTAGTCTTCATCTATGTCCACAGAATCTGGATGTCTCCTGCCAAGTTTGCCTTCAGATGCAACTCTGGACCCTTCTACTGGGATCAGCTTCACTTGTGATCTTAATGACAATATTGCAGCTCCGTGGCCCTCTGCCTTTCACCCACCTTCAACTTCATGCAATAAATGTATGATTTTTAATTTGTTACTCAAAGTTTTTTTTTTAATTTTTAGTTTACTAACCTTGTTTGATTGTAAAATTATAGTGCATCTATACTGCCTTTAATAATTCTGTCTCTTTGCAATATCTTGGCAAACAAAATTATTATTAGGCGTATTTCAAAATCTTTGACTGCTTTTCTTTTTTGGTTAATAAGCCTAATCCAAATAAGTATAGTGTTACCGATAAAGTTTTAGGGCTCCTAGAAGATGTTTAGGGAGGCGTAGTGTTACTGATAATGTTTTAGGGCTCCTAAAAGATTTTTAGGGAGGCGTTTTTGCTGGTTTGTTTGTGGGGTTGGACACGGTATTTTGAAGGGGTAAAAGATGAATTCTCTGTGGGATGACAGATTTGGCTATGATCAGTGGTTGTGTTGGTTTAAAACAGTGAGACAGACGACAAAATAGTGCGGTACGGATGTTGAGAAGGTTCGCCACCACCTGTTCCTAAACAAGCTACTGACACACTATATGCAAAAGAAATATGATACATAGCTCCATAGGTAGAAATCAAAGATTACAGTATCTAAAATATACAAAGAGTTTGAATAAAACAAGAAATAACATGATATACATAGTTCCCTGATAGAAATTAATCTAATTAGAAAAGAGATGAATGAAATAGAAAAGGAAAGAAATTGTGTTGAAATAGGAAAAAGAATAGTGTTCTGAGCTTAATGGATGTCCCACAATCTAGATTCCATAGTTCTCTTGATCAGGAACTTGACAGGATCGCGGATCCCACGGAATTCAGTGGAAGCCTAAATAGAATCGAAATATTATGGCGATTGGCATTACTACCTGGTATCGATTGAAATGTAGGAAAATATTCGGGGAAGAGGAAGTTGGGGTGGAGATGTAAGGGTTAGAAATTTTAAGATGTTGATCATTGAAGGAGATCACTTCGAAAAATTAAACCAGGTATAGGGAACCACAGTGGGTGGGACCCTAACGGAGGGCTGCTTCCAATTATGATAGTGCTTTTGTGGTGGCAGCCTTCCGGGTGAATGGCAATTCAAAAGCAATGATGGCAACGGAGCTAGTGGAGAAAAGCAGAAGAGTTTGTAAGGAACTGATTTGGACATTGTAGAGTATTTAGAAGGGAGACAAGATTGTGATGCTTCATCATGAGCCCAATTTGTGAAGAGTTGGTGATGTTGAATAATATGATGAGAGCGATTTAGGACATAGGGTTGTCATTTTTGATTGAGTGGCATTGCATGGAAGAAATACATGATACAGAGTTAATAGAGATTCTGGTAATTGAGGAGCCACTGGATGAGCAGTTTGGGGCTGCGATATTATCTAAAATAGACTGGAAGTCAGGACACAATCAGATTTGGATGCGGCCAAAGGATGTGCACAATACGATATTTCAAAATGGTTAGGGTCAATACTTTTTTTTAATTAAATGAAAAGGATTGTCAAATGATGATGCCATAAGGGAGCAGTAAAACCCGATCTAGTAACAGTTTTTCCACTGAGGACAAGGTGTATTTTTTGAGAGGACAGTAGTGTTATGTCGGTATTATTTTATCCTTTATTATTGTAAGGGCAATTTAGGCATTCATCGTTTATTATTATTAGTATAAATAGAGCTAATATGTTTAGGGATAGGGGGTGCTTGAGATTGTGTTTGAGTCTTAGGGTTATGGTTTGAAAGAGATTTTGTATCTCTCGAATTGTAGGATTTGGGAAAGATTGCTTGCTTCTCGAATTGTAAGTGTTTAACCTTTATGTGTTGTGTTGTTTGTCTTATTGAATGAAGAAATTTGTGTTGCTCTAATTTGTGTGGAAATCTGTGCCGAATTGTATCAAAATGTTAATAACACATCAAGTATTATATAAGAACCATGAGCTGGTGCAATTAATTGTCACATGCAGCTCTTCCTATGTATAATTTCAGTTTCTAGAGCATCATTATGATGAAATAAATGGTGAGCGCTTATGTCATACTCTTTGTGAACTTATCACGCACAAAATGTTGATAACACATTAAGTATTATATAAGAAACATGAGCTGGTGCAATTATTTGTCACTTGTAGCCCTTCCTATGTATAATTTCAGTCTCTAGAGCATCATTATGATGAAATAAATGACAAGGGCTTGTGACATATTATTTTTGAACTTTGACATGCGTCAAAGAACTACTCACGCACAAATCATCATGATTTCTAAATTCCTATGCTTTCTTTTGAAATACGAAGTTAAATGGGCTTGAAATATGCTTGCTGTATACCAATGCAATTTTTTTCTGCTCATGAAGACAATGAGGCAGGTTAAGCTGTAAAACTATTTCTCCATCTCCTAGCAGTTCATTCTTGGTCGATTCATTTTAGAACAACTAGATTAAGTCAGATTTTGAATCCTCCTGTTAGAATTAATGTTTAATGACATGATTAATAGATGTTTCTTATTATTCATTTTTTCTGCCTCTGGGATACTTCATGAAGTTTTATTGTCTCAATTTTGTTTACAGCACAAATCATCATGATTTCTAAATTCCTATGCTTTCTTTTATAATACGAAGTTAAATGGGCTTGAAGCTTGCTGTATACCAATGCAATTTTTTTCTGCTCATGAAGGCAATGAGGCAGGTTAAGCTGTAAAACTATTTCTCCTTATCCTAACAGTTCATTCTTGGTCGATTCATTTTAGAACAACTAGATTAAGTGAGATTTTGAATCCGCCTGTTAGAATTAATGTTTAATGACATGATTAATAGATGTTTCTTATTATTCATTTTTTCTGCCTCTGGGATACTTCATGAAGTTTTATTGTCTCAATTTTGTTTACAGCAGCAACTAATTTTCCAGAACTTCCAGCTGCAACATCTGAGCAGATTGGTAAGGATCTACTCATTTTTTTTACCGATTTTATGATATCTACAATAGAACTTCATGTGCCATCTCAATAGAATTCCTTGCAGAATAATTTTATTGTGGGGCTTTTTTTTATTTTACTGTAGATATATGTCTAGAAACTAGATTAGATTAGATATCAGCCAATCCGAAATGGTTGGGACAAGGATAAAGATGATGACGATACACTTTATCATAAAAAACCTACTTTTTGAGTTGATTTTTAATGTTTATATAAGGGCGAGACAGGGAATGGGGAGGGATTTTTAAGTTTTTTGAATCCAGTTTCTTTTGAGTTGGTCTTTCAAGTTTTATATGGTATGGGAATTGTCTCCTATTAGTCAATTCATACACTTCTTAAAAGCTTAGCTTTTTATACTGGACTTAAATCTAGCTTAAGATCAAATTGCCAATAGTTTACTTGTTATGATTTTTTTTCACCATTTTATAATTCCATTTGTTATGTTTTGATCATATCTTATTTGTAGCATAGGAAGATATAAAATTATAGAAGTTATGTATGTTTAGGGGCTATTGTATGTTTATTCTATTGTCCCTTAGAATATTGTACTCATTTTTTTTATTATAAAGAGGGGTCCTCTAATGAATAAGACAAATAAGAAAGAGTTTTGCTGCTAACATTGTAGCATAGTAGGGTTATTCTAGCTCACATTAACTCGAGACCGTTTTCCAATGTTAATTCAACCAATAAATTCAATTTTACAGATTATGTTCTGTGGCTGAGAGCCACTCTTTTTGTCAGTTCTCACAACAAACTCCGTCAACTTGATCTGATTCTGTCAAGTTATCAAAGTAAAAAAAGTGTTTAAATACACTGTTCTTAGATTAGTCGCTCGACTATCTTGAACCATCACTTGCATTCATTGTCATGTTTCAAGGACCGGCCAAAATGATGCATGAATTTATGTATTACACCCTATTCTTGGCAAAGTAACATCTCTCATATCTATATTTTCTACTTTTACTTTCTTCACTTCAATAAATGATATGCAAATTTATGGGTTCTATATCATTGAGAAGAAAATATGATGAATTATTTCAATTTTATCCCTTTATTCCAAAGAAATAGAAGGTAGAATCGTGTAACTAATTTTTTCTATCTCTCTTGGCTTCTTCATGTAACTCAACTCCTCAAGTTCTGATTCCTTGATATGAACCCCGACCATTAGCTCTAAGGGTGGTCTTGAGGGTTGGATGTAGTGTTTTGATTGATGCAGTCGTGTCAATAATCCTGATGCCTTTTTAACCTTCCCTCATTATAGTTGAACTAGTGAACATTTTCTAAATAGTTTGGTTCTTGTCCAGACCTACCTGCATGATACACAAAAAATATATGCATATTTAGGCCTATAAATTATACTCATTCTTTGTGATATTATGTTTTAAAGGAGGGTATTTTTCATGTTTTATTGCAGGTTGATTTTTAGGACTTGAAGCAAAAAAGAAGAAAAAAGGATTGAATTTGAAGTCAAAATGATGTTTTTAAAGAAATACTCAGCGCCGACGGCGCCAGGATGGACGCTGGCGCCATCGGCGCAGACATACAGAACAGAGGCCAGACTATCCTCAGCGCCGACGGTGCCAGGAGTAGTGCCGATGATGCCATTTAACAGAGAACACAAAATTAATTCACGGGTCACTGGCGCCAATGTTGGTGCAATACCTGTTTCTAGAAGATTCGATGAATTTGGACTTTTTTTGAAGAGTTTTTGGATGCATCTGATGGAAATTCGACATTAGGCTCTATTTAGAGCGGAAATTGATCTGAAAAGACCCCCTTCGACCGCTTTCTACTCTCTTCCACGCTATTCCACATTCCCCACAGTCACTTATAGTCCATTAGTCATTTATTTCTTTAGAGTTTTGAGTTTTTGTGGTGAGTTTAAGTGTGAATTCTTCTCTAAGAGTATTAGAGAAGGAGAGAAGTGAGAGATTTCTTATTCCTACATCTTTTAAGAAAGACTACAAGGGATTTGCTTTGAGAAAAAAGTTTCAGATAAGTGTTGTTTATTTATTATTGTTGTATGAACTTTCTTTTATATGTGAAATTTGTGTTTTGTTGTACCTTTCTCATGGAGTCTGAGTAGTTTTTTTATCTTTCTCCCTACTCTGAGATATGGTGAAATAAAGAGATAATTTGGATGTGCCAATTTTAAAATAAAAAAAATAAATTGTGATGGTTTTTCAACTTCGTTCTTAATTTACTTTTCGATCTGACCAATTGAATTGTTAAAATCTGTTGTGAAATATATGATCCGGGAAATGGAGAATGAGTTCTACAACAAGAATGAGAATCACATTTAATTCCATGAAAGAGTATTTGTTCATAGAATTAAGTACAAATAAATAGAAAAATATACTTTGTTGGGTGTAAAATTTGAGATTTTAGGGTGACAAACTAAAATCCTTAATTTGGTCTTAGTTTTTAAGAACTAAAACGAGTGTTAGCCTTCAGGGGAAGGGAAGTGGGAGCTCTGGAGTGAGAGCCAGTATCCTCCTAGCCTAACCACGGATTATGGACTGAACCTGAGATTAGCCAATGATTTTTTATAACACTGAATCAGGGTAGAGAATTAAAATTGCTCATATTTGACACAATATATATTTAAATCATTTATCTCATTTTACCAAAAAATCATTTTAGTGGGAAAGATGTTTTTTCATATTAGAAAACTTCATCACTTAAAATATAGTTTAGTAGTTATTGTTTAAACTTTGCATTTTAGTTTTGCTATTAAATAATTTAGTTCTGATAATATCTCAGACAATTCGAAATTAGTGACAGTAATTTCATTTTATTTCTGTGAATTTTCTAGTTAATTTATCATTTCAAATTTAAATCTTCCTCGTGAGATCGATATTTGGGGGCTTAAATAGAAAGTCTTATATTACTTGATAACGATACGTATACTTGCGTAGAATTCCAACGTAAATTGTTTTAATTTTTTATTCATAAAATAACGCATCAAGTTTTTGACATCATTGAAAAGCGGAGTCAACTTTATAAGTTTTACACAACTATATTTTAGGGACCAAGTTTTTGGCTCCGTTGCCGGGAAAGGTAACAGTAAATTAAATAGATTTTGTAAATTAAGAAATTTAGAGATAAAATATTAAAAAATTATTTGTAAAAAATCAAAAATAATAAAAGTTAGTATATATATATATATATATATATATATTTAAGAGTATTTTTAAGAAATTTTCATTTGCTTATTATATTTGTTTATGCGAGATATTGGATCTGAAGGTTTAGTACCTTACGATTCAGAATTAAAACGTATTATTAGAAAAATTTGAAAATAACAAAAATAAATTAAATATTTGAACAAAATGACGAATAAATTATATAATCAAATAAATGAAAATCGATAAAAATCTTTAAAAGAATATGCTAATCCGATAGCAGATGAACTTCACTTTACTATTCAAAATCCTGATGTTGTTGATAATTCATTTGGGCTTAAACCTGCTATTATCTAATTTGTACAAAATAATCAGTTTGGAGGAACAACTACTGAAGATCCTAACTTACAACTTGTTAGTTTTCTTGAAATATGTGCTACTTTTAAATGTGATGGAGTGTCTAATGATGTTGTTAGACTTACATTTTTTCCTTTTTCATTAAGGGATAAAAACTAAAGCTTAGTTAAATTCATTAGTACTTAGATCTATCAGAACTTGGGGAGAACTATCACAAAAATTTTTGGCTAAATATTTTCCACCCTCGAAAACTGTTAAGCTTAGAAACCAGTTTGAAGGGGAATCAATATATGAAGCCTGAGAAAGATTTAAAGATCTTCTTAGGAAATGTCCACACCATGCTTTACCAGATTGGTTAATAATTCAACCTTTTTACAATAGATTAGTTGAATCACATAGATCTATTATATATGCTGTTGCAGGTGTATCACTAATGTCAAAATCTTTTGATGAAGCATACTCTTTAATAGAAGAAATGACTACTAACAATTTTTAATGACCCTCTTAATGGTTAAATCCTAAGAGAGTAGTTAGTATTCATGACTCTGATGCAATATCTATTTTAACATCTCAAATTGTTGCTATATCGAAAAATATTGTTCAAATTAGAGTAAACTATTCTCAAATACCACCAGTATTAGAGGAAAATTCGCTGGAACAGATAATTGATACTCAATCATTTGTATGAAACTTTGAATGTTATAAATAATTGAAATAACAATCCCTATTCCAATTATTGTAACCCTAGATGGAAACATCACCCTAATTTTAGTTTGAATAATTATAACAATTTGGTGAACCCCCTCAGGAAATTTAAACAACCAAGGAACTCCTAATTATCGATCTTATTTTCCTCCTGGATTTAACCCTAACTCTAACCCATAAGTTAAGGAAAAGAAGTTGACGATGGAAGAAGTAATTTTGAATATTAGAAATCAAATACAAAATCAAGGGGCTGCTATTAGAAATATTTAAAATCAATTAGGACATATTGTTACTGCGCTTAGTAACAGATCTTCAGGAATTCTTCCGAGTATTGTGGAAATTAATCAAAAATATTAAAATAAGGAGCAAATTAAAACTATTCAATTACGAAATGGAAAAGAGATAAAAACAAGAATCCAAAGAGAAACTGAAGTTGAGAAGGAGAAAGAAGAGATTGAAAGCAACCACAATGAAAATGAACCAATACAAGTTCCTTTAGAAAAAACACTACCTCCGTTTCCTCAAAAATTGAAACAGAAGAATAAAGATAAATAATTTATAAAATTTTTGAAAATCCTTAAGAAGTTAACGATAAACATTCCTTTCATTGAGGTTTTGGAACAAATGTCAAGTTATGTAAAATTTATGAAAGTATACTAAACAAGAAAAGAAAGTTTGCAGATCATGAGACCGTTGCACTCAGTGAAAAATGTAGCGCTATTATTAAAAAAAAACATTCTAAAAAGCTAAAAGTTCCTGGTAGTTTTCCTATACTTTGTGCTGTTGGTGAAAAGTTTTTTGGAAAAAACTTTATATGATTTAGGAGCGAGTATCAATTTTATGCCTCTATCGATTTTTAAACGTTTAGATTTAGGATAGATTTCCCCTACTACTGTAACTCTTCAGTTAACTGATCGATCAATAACTTATCCTAAAGGAGTTATAAAAGATGTATTAATAAAAATGGATAAATTTATTTTTTCTGTAGACTATAGTATTAAATATGAAGAAAGATAACGAGATTCCTATTATATGGTTTAGGAGCGAGTATCAATCTTATGCCTCTATCGATTTTTAAACGTTTATATTTAGGATATATTTCCCCTACTACTGTAACTCTTCAGTTAACTGATCGATCAATAACTTATCCTAAAGGAATTATAGAAGATGTATTAATAAAAATGGATAAATTTATTTTTTCTGTAGACTATAGTATTAAATATGAAGAAAGATAACGAGATTCCTATTATTTTGGGGACCATTTATTGCAATAGGGAGAGCTGGTGATAGATGTGCAAAAAGAAGAATTAATAATGAGAGTTCATGATCAAGAAGTAACATTTAATATTACGAAAGCTATGAAATACCCTGCAATAGAAAAAAAATAATGAATGTTTTAGAATGAAAGTTACTTATTATCAATTTAAGGAAGTATTTGAAAAAAAATTAAGGCAAGAAGAATATTATGAGAATGAAATAAAAGAAGAGAATTTAGATTATATTCAGGACGAATTTGAAACTTTAAATTTGTTGGAAAATGATAATAAAAAATTTATTCCTTCAAGTATTAAACCACCTGAACTTGAATTGTAAGTATTGTCTGCCTATTTAAAATATGTGTTTTTAGGAGATTCATCTACATTGTCTGTTATTGTATCTTCTGATTTAACTGAAACTCAATAACAAAAATTAATAGAAATGTTAAAAAGCTATAAAAAGGTTTTTGGATGAACTTTAGCAGATATTAAAGGAATTAGTCATTTAATTTGTATGCACAGAATTCTATTAGTTGAATAATATGAACCTAAAGCTGATCCTCAGAGGAGATTAAACCCAATAATGACAGAAATTGTTAAAAAAGAAATCTTAAAATGGTTTGATGCGAGACAGTGCTTGGGTAAGTTCAATTAATTGTGTTCCAAAGAAAGGAGTGACCGTTGAAGTAAATGAGAAAAATGAATTAAATCCATTAAGACAAGTTACTGGTTGAAAAATTTGTATAGACCATAGAAAATTAGACACGACCTAGGAAAGATCACTTTCCTTTACCCTTTCTGGACTAAATGTTGGATAGATTGACTGGAAACAAATATTACTGTTTTTTAGATGGATATACTGGGTATCATCAAATTCCAATTGCTCCTGAGGATCAAGATAAAATAACATTTACAAGCCCTTTCGTAGAATGTCTTTTGGACTATGCAATGCTCCTGCGACATTTCAAAGATGTATGATGTCAATTTTTAGTAATTTGATTGAACATGAAATGAAAGTATTTATGAATGATTTCTCTGTATTCGGGACTTAATTTGAATTATGTTTAAATAATTTAGAAAAAAGTCTGGAATATTGTGAACGAATCAACCTAATACTAAATTGAGAAAAATGTCAATTTATGATTGTAGGAGAAATTGTACTTGGACATAAAATTTCTGAAAATTATATGGAAGTCGATCCTGCAAAAATTCAAATTATTGAGAAAATACAACCTCCTACTACGGTTAGAGGGGTAAAAAGTTTTCTAGGACATGCTGTTTCTACAGGCATTACACATTTTTTCAAAAATAACTAAGCCATTATGCCAACATTTAGGAAAGATACAAAATTTGATTTTAATGAGGAATGCATAAAAACATTTGAATTATTGAAAGAAAAATTAATCACTGCATTTGTAATAGTTCCACCTGACTAGGAAAATCCGTTTGAAATAATGTGTGATGCTAGTGATTTTGTTATTGGAGCTGTTTTATGACAAATGCACAACAAAGTTTTTAAAGTAATAAATTATGTTAGTAAAATTCTAAATGATGCTCAAATTAATTACACTACTACTGAAAGAGAGTTATTAGCTATTATCTATGCCTTTGATAAGTTTAGACCTTACTTGATTGGAATCAAATGTATAGTGCATACAGATTATTCTGCTATCAAATATTTGATGCAAAAGAAGGATACTAAACCAAGGTTAATTAGATGGATAATTCTTCTGCAAGAGTTCGATTTTCTAGTAATTGATAGAAAGAGAAATAATAATTAAATAACTGATCATTTGTCTAGACTAAAAAAAATATTAACTAATTTTGCAAATGAAATTTTAGAAAATTTTCCTGATGAACAATTATATAATATTGATATAATGAATATACCGTGGTATGCCGATATAGTAAATTATATTTTAAGTGATATTCTACCACCAGATGTTAAGAATCAACAGTTAAAGAAATTTATTTATGATTCAAAATTCTATTTTTGGGTTGACCCATATTTGTATAAACAATGTAAAGATTTAATTATTAGGAGGTGTGTACCTTATGAAGAAACTCAACAAATAATTGAAAGATGTCATGATTATGAATTTGGAAGACATTTTGGAACAAATAGAATTACACAAAATTTTATAAGTTGGATTTTATTGACCTACTCTTTTTAGATATATTAATGAATATATTAAAACATGCGATCGATGTTAGCGAGTGAGAAATATTTCTAGAAAAATTAAAATTCCTATAAATTACACATTGGAAGTTGAAATTTTTTATGTGTGGGGATTAGATTTTTTTTGACCATTTATGCCTTCATTTGAAAATTTATATATATTACTTGCTGTTGATTATATGTCCAAATGGATTGAAGCTATTATTGTACTTAGATGTGATGCTCGGAGTATTTCTAAATTTTTAAATAAAAATATTTTTACAAAATATGGAACGCCGATAGTAATTATTATTGATGGAGGATTCCATTTTAGTAATAAGAGAATCGAGAAATTAAATAAAAAATATGATATTTTGCATAGATTCTCTACTACTTATCATCCTCAGACTAGCGGTGTAGCAGAGATATCAAATCATGAAATAAAACAAATTTTAGAAAAAGTTGTAAATTCCTATAAGTTGGATTGCTCTGCTAGATTAGATACTGCATTATGAGCATATAGAACTGCTTCTATGACTCCTTTTGAAATGTCATTATATAAACTTATTTTTTGAAAACATGTCACTTACCAGTAGAACTGGAACATAAATCATTTTGGGCTATTAAGGAATTTAATTTTAATCTAAAAATGCTGGTGAGAAAAGATTGTTGCAACTCAATGAACTTGAGGAGATTAAAAATGAAGCATATGATAATGCAAAAATCTATAAACAGAATGAAAGTGTGACATGATGGAAATATTATTAAAAAGAAGTTTGAACCTGGACAAGAAGTACTATTATATAATATAAGATTGAGATTATTTCTAGGAAAACTGAAATCCAGATGGTTAGTACCATTTAAAGTGATTAAAGTCTATCATTATGGAACTGTTGTTATTAAAGATCTTAAAACTGGAAAGATATTTAAAGTTAATAAGCATCGATTGAAACATTATTATGAAGGCACATGTCACAATTTAAAGAAATTTTGATGTTAAGTCATCATGATTAAACAATGGTATGTTAGGCTGACGACGTTAAACCAAGCGATTTATGGGAGACTACCCATATATAAATTTACATATATATATATCTTACTGTTTTGTTTAATAAGTGTTTTTATGTATTAGGAAATAATGATATTTTTGAATCCTACACAATTTTATATATCATAAATTAAGACAAATATTAGTATTGGAGAAAAATTTTGAATCTAATTGAACCAAAAAAATAAGAGATGCAATTTTGGCCTCTGGCGCCAGAATGGGTGCCGACGGCGTCCTTCTACACGAGCCATGGTGCTGACAGCGCCATTAGGAGCGCCGTGCTTGAGCAGTTTCGTGCGTTCAAGACGAATTTGGCGGACTTTGGCTGGATTGCACTTCTAAATAACCGCCAAGAGGTATTTTTAAAGGCCTAAAAACTGCCTTGGACAACCAGAAACTTCCAAATTTTGAAATCCATGGCTTCCAATTCCAGAAATACTTTAAGGAATGGAGTTTTCAATAGAAGAAAGTTTATCAGTTTTGACGCGCAGAGATTATACAACAAAGTCATTACGAAAAAGAGACTTATCAAGGAGAGAGGCTTTGTCAATCATGGATTGAGTAATGCAAGTTCAGATTGAGAAAATCATAGTACAGAGGCGTTGGGAAGTTCTATGCTACACTACCGCTGTAGTTGTTATACCAATGGTAAAGGAATTCTATGCTAACTTACATGGAATTATCCAAGGATTCGTCTTCGTTTGAGGTAAGGCTGTACCATTTACTCCGCTTAGAATTAATGATTTGTATATGGTAGAAAACGTGTAAATTTGTCATTATACAAATTTTCTCCCAATGAGAGATATAATGCGAGATGCATATCATTTTCTGACGGATGAAAACGATAATTGGGAAATCAGAGATGAGGGATACATTAGTTTCTCCGCTTCACTACTTATGTCAATATCAAAACAATGACATTTTTTTATATCTGCAAAATTACTCCCTACCATGAAGATTAGTGGAGTTACAAAAGAAAGTGCAATTTTAAACTATTGCATTCAAATGGAAAAACCCATTGATGTGGGATCGATTATTTTCAAATATATTATGGGTATTATTATGAATGGTCCTATATATGAACTGAGACATCCTTCTACAATTTTCTTACTTTGCAGTCAATCTCAAGTACCATATGAAAATTGGGAGAAAATATTATTGCCCTGGGAGCTCATGATTCCTAGTAATGAAAATTATATTGGGAATATAAATGAAGCAATAAATATTATTTTGGATCATTCATTACATGCTTCAACACCATTAATGCCATAAATAGTTGGAAGTTCAATAGCTTTGGAGAAGAAAAGATCATCACAATTTCTTAAACATTTTTATGGCTTCACCAATTCAAATCACCATTTCACAAATCTCGAGAGAGAACTTCAGAGTATTATGAATGCAATAGGAAATCTTAACATCTTTTTTGATCACTTAGATTTGAGGATGAAGGAGAATTTTGATCATACTAGAGCAATTGAAGCAGGTTTGGTGCAGATGTTCAAGAAAAATGAATAGATCAATGAAAATTCGACTGATCAATTCCCATGCCGACCCTTCTACAATTTGTACGTCCATTACCAGTCTATGGGTGATATTAGAGGAGGAGAAAGTACTGAAGATGAAGCAAAATAAGTGATGAAGTTAGACTCTCTACTATTTTAAAGTAATTGGGTTTTCTTTTGGTCCACCTTCATTACCTAAAGGATATTTACATACCACCCAATTCCTATGTATTTACATATCTAACACGTAAATATAATTTGTAAAAATTGAAGTTTAGGTGTCAAATATGTAAATACATAGGAACTGAAGGCATTATCGACTAAGTTGAATTCTGGGATAATGTCAAAAGAAAACCGCAATGTTCGAAGTGTGCTTTGAAATCTAGACCGAAGTCGAAGATGATGTTTGGCTCCCTTATTCCCCTCAAACTCTTGAACACTACTATCTGCTCCTCACGCTCCTTTGAACACTAGCTAAAGCCTTTATTTACACTCTTTAAGCCATGAAAGGAATAACTAGTTTCAGTGTTTTGAAGTGCGCTTCGGTGATACAAAGCAGGTGCAAGCGATTCACTTCGTTTTGCAAGTGAAATGTGACTCGAAGAACGCTTTTAAAACTTTATTCTTTATACATACGACTTATATAGTAAATTACAAAGCTTCCTTAGTTGCACTAATTGTATTGATTATACAAATATATGCATATATATATATATGCATATATATATATATATATATATA